>PVKZ01007019.1:0-27415 GCA_004027375.1 Macroglossus sobrinus | reverse complement strand
AGGGGCTGAGGTCTCACGGAGAAAGAGGACGCTGCGGCATGGACTGGCACACTCAAGCCGCTCGCCTGTCCCTGAGCTGAGGGCTGAGGAGCCATGGGGACAGCAGGACCCAGGGGACGAGGAGGCTGGGCTGGGCGTTCAGGTGGCAGCTGGGACTTCAGGAGTCTCAAGGATGGGAGATGTAAATAAAAGGAAACCAGGCCCCATTCCAGTAGGCAGGGCCTCGGAGAACACCCAGGACTTCCAGTGGGATCCCCGAAGGGCCATCCTACCCCGGGGACAAGACAAACAGACACAGAGACGAAGCCCAGCCCCTTGAAAGCTCAGTCCCCGTGCGGAAACAGGCCGTTTGTCCCGCGGCCTGCCTTCCAGAAGCAACAGCGATCCTCTCTGGAGGGCGGTGACATCATCGTGACATCACAATGTGTTTTATCTGTGTCCCACGGGCGCTGGTGCTTACACCACCAGTGAAAGGGGACAGAGCGGTAGGCTGAGGACCCAGAACCACAGAGGTGGCTGTCTTCAGAATGCAGGTCCCCGGAGAAAAGGCGAAAGACAGGGGTCTCGTCCTGCTTTCCCTTGGGGTGAATATTTACTCTCTAGCATCTCCGAGACGTCTCCGTGAGGCCCGTGTTGCTAGCCTCTTCTCTGAGGTTTTACGGGAAAGAGCCTGTCATCTCGGACTTAGCGGGTGCTTGATGGACGCCTGCTGAGTCGACCCGCATTACACACAGCCAGCGCTGCGTGTAATAGGAACTCGCACCCAGTGGGGGGCCGGAGCTGGCCCCCGCCAGCTCGGGGGAGCCCATCTGGGGAACCTTTTTCCGCCCAGCATTCAGTGACCTCACACAGGTAGCTTGACATCAGCCGTGATGGGAGTGTTTGCATCATAAACATTTGCGATGCTATATAAACCGGGGCTCCCCACACACCCTTTCCAGACTGCCCACTGCCCACCGTGCACCAGCACACGGCTGCTCACAGCCATTTTTGGTGACAACAGTTTTAAAAGCAGAGAGAGCAGAGTCACCGGCTTGCACACGCACGTGTACGTGTGTGCCTTCTTTATCCACAACCCCCTGCGAGCCCCCACTTTGCTGAGTCCTAACGGGGGCAAGAGGAGGAAGAGGAGAGCGGCAAAGTCAAGTTCATGCAGTCAACTTGTCCGACGCAATCCCTTCGATCCTTAGCTGCTTCTGTCTTTCTGGGGTAAAACGCTCAGATATTCAGATTTTTCTTCCTCCTCCCTCTTCCTTTGCATAGCAGGTTAAGTTCCAGAAATACAGACTCGGAGATAAGTCAGTTACTCTCCCAACCGATACGGTGGGGCAGGGAAGGCAGCCGACTGGGGCAGAGAGAGGATGAGCTGAAAAATAGTGCATAGCAAAGGCCTCAGTCGATACCACAAGGGTCCCCTAGTCAGACAGGTCACTGATGCCTGCATGGAGTTTTAAATTGTTTTTCGTGCCAAACCAGCTTTGCAGTGGTTTCTCTCCATAACTATCAGGCTGCCCAGTCTCTATAGAAGACCTGGAAGATGCAGCAATGACTGGCCGGAGCTGGGACACAGCTGTGCCTTTAAATAGTGCTAATGGCTTCAGTCGCGGTGACTGTACCCGGATGACTTCCTAATGATTTTAAGGAGCATGGCTTTGGAATTGAATGGCTCCTAATAGAAATCCAGGTCTGAAACTCAGTGGCTGTGTGTCCTGAGGGTAGTTCCTTAACCTCTCTGGGCTGCAGTTTCCACATCTACGAAGCGAAGGTGAAGAATGCCTACCCCACAGGGTGGCCGGAGGGATTAAACCAGATCACGTCTTGAGAAAGTGCTTGGCATACAGCAAGGGCCGAATGAATACAAGTTACCAGTTTATGCTTCGCTGGTTCGTATCGTCTCTGAATCCTCTCTGGATTTTCACTTATTCCTGGAAAATCTAAGACGTCGCTGGCACTTGAGATGTCACAGCTCGACGAAGCCCTTCTGACTTATATTTTACAAACGCACACTGATAAGCCTCTCGTTTTATGGAAATCCAAGTCGGCTCCATAAATTAAGTCAGCTTTCTGGGTATGTCAGCAGCCACCCATGTACACGAGATGAAAATGAAAAGGAGAAACTCTATATCATGCCTTTAAGAAAAAAAAAAAAAAGAAAAAGGCAACAAACTCCGAAGACATACAACTCACCACTGAGAAGGTTGCGTCAGGATACGGAGGTGAAGTGAGCCCCGTTGGGAGGGCTCCCCTCCAGCTGGGACTTCTGATGTGCAATTAGCTCGGGGCTCGTGGTGATGGTGGTGGCAGGTAACTGGCCCTGTTAAATGCTTTCTGAGTCATCTCCTTACTTTAGGTTCATTCACTCAAAAATGTTTTATTGAGCGTTTATGACGTGCTCGGGGCTGATCGTGAAGACTAACCAGGCTCCCGCTTACCGAAGAGCAAAACACAGTCTGTGGGAGAGAACGAGACACAGATAAACAGTTACACTCCAACATGATACTTATCGAACTGGCGTATGCGTGACAGAACCGGGAGGCGATGAGGCTAGTGCTATCCGGGGGATTTAGCAGATCTCACAGAGGCGTTGGCCTCAGAAACGGGCCCCTGCTGATGTGAAGGAGCTCCCCACGCTGCGGAGGGAAGCGTGGATGGAGGCAGGGTGGGATGGAGGGGCGGGGGGTACTGGGGAAGAGGGCAGGGTGTGGTGGGCTTACATGGAGAGACGCGGGAGGGAGGGTGTAGAGACCAGGCCCAGCAAGGCGGGTCAAGGGCCAGTCTGTGGGGACCCTGACGGCCAGACTAAGGCGTGTAGACTTCTCTTCCAGGTCATCGCCGTTTCTGGCAGGGGGGGTGTTGATATTCTGTCACTTCCCGTTGTGTCAAAATGATACAAAGGCAATCCTCTGAAGCCCATGAACTTGGTGGAAAAGGAGAAACTGGGGAGAAAAAAAATGGTGCAAACTCGGAACATCTTTCCCAGACAGGTACGGTCACCTGGACAGAAGAAGCACGTGTTGGTGATGCAAAATGGCAGCGAAATAAAGCCTCGTTCGTATCTTCCTCGGGAATCTGTCTTTCCGTTTAAATATCACACGTGTCACAAGTTCTGAGAGCTCATTTCAGACAAAAACGGTTGCTTTTCATCCAAGGGCATTTTGAAAGCCCCATCCATCTTCTACTTGCAGGCCCAGCGTCATCTCAGACCTTCCAACCAGCCACCCAAGCTCACCAGACGGGCATAGAGGAGAAAATGTCAGGGGAAGTACGTACCTCATAATGGGTCCTCTCTCCATTTTCCTTAGAAATAGTGGTCCTTGGACGCGAGCACGCATCGTCAGGCTCACCTGGAAGGATGGGCTCCATCCCCAGAGTTCTTGAGTCAGTCCAAGGGAGGAGGGCAAAAATATTTGGATTTCTAGAACGTTCTAGAAAGTTCTAGAAAGTTCTAGAAAGCTCTCAGTGGATGCTCAGGCTGTTGGTCAGAAGACTGAAGTTTGCGAACGGTTGCATTAAAATGCGAATAAAACTCTGGAGATGCTGGTTCGGGGGGCCTTCCTTACACAGTAAACCCAAGGACACAGCCGGTAAATTATCAGAGCACACAGTGAAGTATTCTAAATGCCAACTGCCCGTGAACTTGAAGGCACCGGCATGGTCTGGTGTTGGCTCTACTGGGGTGGCTGAGGCTGGGGGTTCCTGCCCGTTTTCTTCTGATCCCTGTATTCCATCCGTTATGAGACCCGACCAGCAAACTCAGGAACGGAGGTCTGATCAGTGCCGTGGGGGGCGGGGCGGGGAGGGGGCGGGGGCGGGGGCGGCGGATGCTGGACCCCTGGGCCTCGGAGTAAAAGCAGCGTGGGCGGGACCGCGCAAGCAGCGGGAGCTGCCACGTCTAACGGACCCAACACCAAGGGATCCGAGTGGGAAATGGGCACAGGGTCCTGAGTACGGGGTCCTAGGGTCCTGGCAAGGGACCTCGGGCCCCCTTCTCGCCTCTCAAAGGGGCCTTTCTCTGGATCCAGCATCCCCACTTTCCCCGTCTCTGGCGAGCACAGGGCAGGGCAGAGACCCCGGGTCTCAGCCTTCTCCAGAAAGCAGAGCCAGGTTTTAGCAAAGAAAAAGCTATAAATAAATAAATAAATAAATAAATAAATAGATAGATAGATAGATAGATAGATAGATAGATAGATAGATAGATAAATAAATAAATAAATAAATAAATAAAAATAAATAAAAATAAATAAATAAATAAATAAATAAATAAACAAACAAATAAACAAATAAACGGGGAGCATGGTGGGGGTCCCCCAGCTCCCAGAGGCTTATCTGACCCCCTCCTGTCCACACATGCACCGTTTCCTAAGAGGCAGGCATGAGACCTCCCACACTGCCCGGAGGCAGAAAAGTGGGGCTTAACTTCTAGAATCCTCTCTGCGGGCCCCACGCAGCTCGTCCTGCGGACGCCACCTGGACGCCAGAGGGCGCTGCGGCCCCAGCTCATGCCCCGGAAGGCTCGCTCCCGGGAGGGTGGGGGCCCGAGCCCCGGCCCTGGGCGCCCAGCGCCCCCTCCCTCCTCCGAGGGCCCCGCGCCGGAAGCCATCCCGGAAATGGGGACAGCGCGGGCTCCCCACGCTGCCACTGCGGGGTCCACCGCTCTTCCGCAGGAAAGGAAATAAAAAGCTTTACTGCCCTACAAAATGTATCCATAGATGTTCAAGACTCATGCTTTCAAAAAAAGCTCAAAAATTGAAAAAAAACAAAAAATAAGTAAAATAAATGCATGCTTTGACAACGTGGAAACGAGGTGGTAAATGCTGGCGGGAAATCCTGCAGGGGTTTGTGCAGCGAGAGGCCCGTTTGCAGGTATCGCCACGGCAGGGACTCAGGTGCCCGTCAGGAAAATTCTAGATGCCCGGGGAACAGCCACAGATAGGATACGACCGGATTTCCGGCTGGGGAACCACAAAGGAGGGAGCTGGGTGAGAACTGTTAGTTCATACTGAACGCAATGATTTACCCAGATTATCTCGTTTCGTCCTCACCGAAACCCTAGAAGATAAAGATGGTTTTACCGGTACAGAAAAGAGGAGTGAGGCGAGATCAACCGGTGAGGGGTGCGGCCGGGACTCGAACCAGGGTCTGCAGGTCAGGGCAGACGCACACCCTCTGCACCCATGCACACACGGCGCTTCCCGCCTGGGGTCTCGCTCCCCGACCTCGTCATGCCAGCTCTCAGCTGTGCCCAGCAACGGGGGACCTGGGTACCAGTCACGGCCACCACTCCATAAAGACAGTGGGGACCATAGACCAGCACAGATAAACAGAACTCACTCCCCAGGGCGAGAGGGGGGATGGGGATGGGGATGGGGGTGGGGTGGGGGTGGGGATGGGGATGGGGATGGGGATGGGGATGGGTTTCCCGTCCGGAAACCAAATGAAACGAGTTTCCTGCAACAGGCTCTTTTCAGATATTCTGTGAGAACCGCCGTCAGGTGACACATTTAATGACGGGTGGGATGACGCACCCTGGTTTTCAGCCCGGCGCTGAAGGACACTGGAGACTCTAGAGCTAGAAGCCGCAAGCGTAATCCAGGCTTGGCCGTGGACCCCTCGTCAACTGCATGTTTATGAGATAATGAATGAAAAGGCTATTGAAATCAGGAAGTACCATGCCCAAGAAAGAGACGATTATATGTGTGATTTGGATCAAGAGCACCTCTCTCTCTCTCTCACACTCTCTCTCTCTCTCTCTCTCTCTCTCTCTCTCTCTCTCTCTCTCTCTCGCACAGCACCCTGCAAACGAGCATGACCTGAGTCAGAAGGGGTTCACATTTCCTCCCCGCTACTTTCTAGCTGTGCAGCCTTGAACAAGCAGCTTCACCTCTCAGGGCCCCGGAGTCTCCATCCTGTAAGTGGAAGTAACAACCACGCCTGGCAGAGCGGATGACGACATGTTTATGATCACGTGCCACGAGCCAAGCCCCGTGGCCCCCGCTCTGTGCCCTTCGGTGCCCTGTGTCTTCCCCGCAGACCACGGGCAACAACCCCTGTCATCTTCCGTTTCATCACAGAGGACGGAGAGGCGCAGAGGTGACCGGCAGCTCGCCCACGGACACGCGGGTACAGAGGTGGACCTCGGACTTTGCTTCGTCACACCCTGGGACTTAGAACTTAGCCTCCTACCCGACGGGTCTCGGTCGTAGAAAGAGTCAGGGATGGGCCCTGAGAGGGACGTGACCAGCCTGAGCTTGCGTGGAGAGGAACGAGACCTCTGACGAAGTAAATGACATCTTCGGTCCTCCCAGACCACCTAGTGGCACAGGATGAATAGAGCTCAAGAGAAGAGAAGGGAGAGAGACGGGAGGGCTTCTGATACCCTTCTCTCTCTCTCTCTCTCTCTCTCTCTCTCTCTCTCTCTTTCTCCATACAGTCTCTTTTGATCCTGATGCTGACTAATCCTACGAGGGGCACAGGGTGAATTTCGTCATCTTCACATCATTGAAAATAAAATGGGTCCTAGTGGCCACATGACTGGCCACAGGCTCCCTCGGTGACAGTAGCACAGGTAAAACTTCACAGGGTCGCCTTAGGATTCAAAGAGACAGGTCGTGAGTGCTGGCACACAGTAGGTGCTCAGTAAATGCTTGTAGCGTCTGAAAGAATTTGAAAAGCCTTGGGGGCCTCACTCGCTCTCTCCCCAGGCATGGCTCTGCCACTGTGTGGCATGGCAGTGGCTCTCAGCCACGGTGCAGAGACACCCAGGGAATAATTGCAAGCCGCGCTGAGTGTCGCGAGAGCTGGACGGATAGGCCCGTGGCAGGCCTGGTGACTGACTCTGCC
Source organism: Macroglossus sobrinus (assembly GCA_004027375.1). Lineage (NCBI taxonomy): Eukaryota > Metazoa > Chordata > Mammalia > Chiroptera > Pteropodidae > Macroglossus > Macroglossus sobrinus. The sequence continues at coordinate 20,575 of PVKZ01007019.1, read as the reverse complement.
ATTTCTTCAGAAAATGTTAACGCTGGAGATAGTCTAGATATTTTCTGCTCTGGTCCAGTATCTTCTGCCCCGAGATGGCCTGTCACACCTGGATGCCACCTGCACTGCTACTTACTTACAATTTGCTTTAAATCAATCACCTTCAAATTCACGTGAATGTCTCCATGAAGTCGTGGATATGATTTGCTGGATGTAGATGTTTCGAATCTATGCATCGGTTCCAATTGATGCATTTCTAATAAATGCGCAGTGACTGGAGAATTAAAATGGGTCCGGGTACCACACACCTGGAAACTGATCCTGTCAAATGCCATCGTAGCATAAAGAGGAAAACTCAGCATCCAAGTAAAACATGGCTCAGAGAGTTCGTACTACAGGAATCTTGGAACCAAGTCTCCTCCCGTAGAACCTTTGCCACCAAAAGACCCGTTTGTGACGTCAAGACCGGCAACATTAGCTACCTAGAGTTGTGTGCGAGGGAAGTGTCACAAGGTGGGGTCACATACACGGCCATCAGAGTCCCCCCCACCCCCGCCAGGTACCCCAGGAGGTCAGGCTGTGGCGGGTTTAGATTTCTCCTCTGTGCTGTGGGCTCTTTTCTCTCTCTGGATGTCATTCCTTACGTAATGCTGGTTGCTTTATAAAAGAAAAAAAAAGGTAAAGCTATTTTTAAGTTTTTATAGCGTATATGCCTCGTAAATCCAAAGAGATGTGCATTGTCCTTAACTGAAGGGGGGAAATTCTTTGGCTGGCTCTGTGCCGAGTCCGCGCTCTGTGTGAATAACAGCGGTCCGCCGGCTGAGCGTGTGCTTTGCACCAGGCACCGCGGTAAGGGTTTACCCGAATTGTTTCGTCCTCACCAGCGTGGAGAGCAGATACGATTATCTGGGTCTCCCAGCGGCACGGGGAAGAGGCAGAAACGGGGTCTGAGCTCGCCAACGACTCATCTGCTCTGATTTCCTGTCCTAGAGGACCCACGGTTTGTCCATAAAAATCACCCAGCCGAGGCTAGGAACCCATGTGCTTCCTTCCCTCTGCATCGCCCATACAGTTGGCCGGATGTGTTTACCTCCGAGGGCGGGACCAGGAGCAGGTAAATGGGACAGCGCCTGCCCAGGTGACGATGGCCTCCGCGACGGAGGCGCCCGTCTGCCGGCCTCCCTGCCAGAGAAGACTTCACAGGGGCCTGTCATCTGATGATAGTTAACTGCTCCTCCTGCCTGTCAGGTGGATGTCAAAACATAGTTCAAGTTTAGTGGACTTAATCTAGTTAATAATAAAAATAATAATTGCTCAATTAATAGCAATCCTGTGTACTTTTATGGGTGCTTTCATCTGGGAATCAAAGTGGTTTGGAGGAGAAGCCATCATTAGGCTGATTTTACAGATGAGGGAGATCGACATAAAGAAGTTCAACGACTTGCCCAAGGTCAAGGCCTGAGTCAGCACTGGCGCCGCGGGGAGGCTGCCAGGCTCTCCGGGGCTCGCTCCCGCCCTCTGCCTCCGCGCCTGGCACTTGGCTAGTGTCTGTCATCTGAGCATCTCAAATTAATCTCTCAACAATTATCACCATTCATCAGGGGCCAACAAAAAAAAAATCTCGACCTCGCTTGCCTGCCAGGCAGTGGAGGCCTCCATCTCGCACCGTCTGTCCTGGGCGGGCGGGCGGGCAGCGGTCTGCCCCATGGCACAGCCCCCGGGCCGGGCCCGGGGTCCTGGCTCTTGCCGCTTGGAGGGGCTGGGGCCCCACATGGCCAAGAGACCAGAAGTGACACAGGCAGCACACCCACTATCGGAAGCCGGTTTCCATGAAATGATTCTGAACGTCGTTTTGGTGATGCTGGCTTTGAACTTCTACTTCTCTGCTGGGGGGAAAGAAAAAACAAACAGATTTTGGAGTCCAAGACGCTGAATTCGAACCTTGACTCTGTCACTTACCAGCTGTGTGCCCCTGGACAAACAGCTTGGCCTCTCTGAGCCTCGATTTCGTCTGTAACCCCAGCACAGCTGTACCCCAGATGCCTCTGATTCCGCCGAAGGCGGCCACGTGTGCTCTCTGCCTTTCTGTAATGAGACACGCTGTAAAGTGACATTTTGCATGTCTGGTCTGTACGCTGTCGCACACAAGACACCACAGGGCCCTCGCTCTGCAGACCTGGAGCCATGCCGGGACCCCTCGGCGTCCGCAGGGTCAGTGAGTGGGTGGCACGGACAGGAGCTGACGCCCGTCTGATCCCTGAGCTCGTGTGTTCTCATCAGGTGCTCGGTTGAAAGCCTTGGGAACTGTCATGCCTTTTTCACGATTGGATGATTGGACGGCACAGAGCGTATCCTGTCACCTTCTTCAGGGTCCCAGCAGGAAGCAGCTAGTGTACTCACCCCTGCCCCACCCCCACCACCAAGTCCCCAGGCCCAGGTCAGATGACAGGCAGAGGGCGGGGGGCCTGGTTTTCAGAGCCAGGGCGAGGTCCCCGCTGGCTGTCCTGCCCTTTGCCGAGGGTCCCCCAAAGCCGAGGTTCCCAACACCAGGGCCGTGGACCGGTACTGGTCCGCAGCCTGTTAGGAATGGGGATGCACAGCAGGAGGTGAGCAGCGGGTGAGTGAGCAAAGCTTCATCTGTATCTGCAGCCGCTCCCCAGCACCAGCATCACCGCCTCAGCTCCACCTCAGAGCATCAGGCCTTAGATGCTCATAGGAGCCCCGGTCCCTGGTGCCCAAACGGCTGGGGACCACTGCTCCAAGGGCATCTTACCCTGTCACGCTGACAGGGAGGAAGGCCCCCCTCAGAACTGGCCAGAGAGAAACGTCCAGTCCATTTCTGAGACGGCAAAGTCGAGGTCCAAAGAGGTGAAGCCTTTGGCACAAACCCTGCAAGGGACATCACCAGACAGGGAAGAGGGCACACCGATTGCTCAGTCTGGCCTCTTCTCATTGGCATCTTCATTCATTCATTCATTCATTCATCCATTCATTCATTCAGCGATTATCGAATTATCTTTAGAGCCCCTATTGTGTCCCAGATGGCCTATTCCACAGAAAGCCAGGGGCTATAATATTTTTTTTTACCTTCCCATGGTTCCATCATAAATAGTTATAATCACCGACATTTAGTCAATGCACAGTGCGTGTCAGGGACTCTGCCCAGAACGGGCCTCCCGCCAGCCTTATCTCACAATAACTCTCACAAGGAGGTATCATTGCTCTCGTCTCCATCTTCCAAACAGAAAACTGAGGCTTAGCGTGATTGGATAACTTGTTCGAAGTCACCCAGCTGGTAAGGGATGGCATGGAGTGACCCCAGAAGCTGTCACCACCCCCCACACTCAAGCTGGCCAGGTGCTGCCTACAGACCTGCTTTATTTTCGTTTTACTTAAGCCAACATGCAAACATAGAGAGATTTCAGTTTAAAAAAAAAATCCAGATTTTCCTACTTTTCTTTTAAAGGCTAGACGATTTGGCCATAAGGGGCTTGCATTTCTTCCTGTGTGTGGCTTTGCTCATGGACACCCACCCGCCTGTCTTCGGAGATGGCTAGTTTGAGGTCCTTGCTGCCATGCCCCTTTATTCTGTGGCAAAATACAAAAACAGGTGGCGAGATGAGTGCCCCCAGGATGGGGACTGGAGTTTTCACCCTGGAGAGGGTGACTGTTCCTTGCTCCTTGGCCAAACCCACGGGAAACCCACAGACATAAGAGAGTCAGGGCAGTCAGCGGTGGAGGATGTACCTCTCCTGGGTCCCTCCCGGCCAGCCGCGGCCGAGGGACACCAAAGGCAGCCTCACCAGGCCAGGAAAAGGCCCGACCGAGGAAGAGACCTGTCTCCAGACACAGCCCATGGCAACCCCGTTGAAAGCAGATAAAACGCTTTCAACAATATCACCTTTTATCTTCGCGTTGTGGGCCAAGGGAATAAAACGCAGTTGCCAAACACAAATTAATGTGTAATTATTTTCCTTGCCTGAATCATTTTCTTTCATGTGTCAGAGCATGCTGAGCAAATAGGACCACACCTTGGACTTAATTGTGGTAATCAAGTAATGAGCCTCGAGAAAGTCCTTTTCTGATGCCTCCTTCGTGCTGACTTTCAAGTTGAAGCAACTGATTTTTTTTTCTTCCCTCTTTGTCTCTTCTTTTTTAAGGAAAAGAGACATATATTGGGGGAGGCGCCCAAGGCTGTTGCAGCCAATATCATGTCCGTCTTCCCGACCCCCTTGGACAGGTGGCCATGTGCGAATGACTGTCCTTTTCTCATATTCATTTGGGACTAACTGATTTAAGACCACCTATCCTCCTATGAATGCTGGAATGAGATACATATCATATTATCGCTATTGCTTAGCAGCTGAGATGGTCTTGGAGTGTAAGCTGCGTATCGCCGCAAGACGGAAGTGAGGCTTCGCTGAGGCTCTGTCAGAAGGAGCATTGGGGACCAATCTGGTCCTCGAAGGCTGATGGTTGGTTACTTTGAGGCTTTCTTTCTCCTTCGGCCTCAGCAGAGATAAGGGGACACTCCCAGCTGCACAGTGATGGTTTAGATGCCAGAAACCAGCTCTTCCCTTGTAGGAAAACCTGTCTCTCTCGTCATCAGAGATGACCAAAGCGTGACCGCGGGTCTCCACCACTGGCGCCTCAGCCAAGGGTGTGACAGTGACACCCAACAGGCGTCCTGTTGGTTATTCCTGAGACTCACCTGGGGTCCCTGAGGGTGGAGGACGATGGCGAGGTTGATGACATCGCTTTTCTTCCAGGAGTCGATGAATTTGGGTGCTTCTTTGAACATAAGACAGAAAAAAAAACAAAACCCTGAGTCTAAATATTTTTATATCTTTTCTGTGCTAGGGTGCTTCATTATAATGTGCCCAGCTCACGGGAGGTAGAATTAACACAACCGGGCGTGGAAGGCATTCAGCATTGTACGATACGTAGAGGAATAAAATGTACATAAATGAGTGTCTTAAGAAATTTTTTCCTGAGGAGGGTTGGCTGGGGGTAGTGTTGATTCTTCAATGATCCAGAGATGCCTGCATGCATTCGATTATTTGCGTTATCGAATGCCTGTTCTAAGAACCGAGGATACAAAAAAGAAAAAGGCTCAGACCTGCTCTCGAGAAAAAGTCTGGAAGCGGCGGAAAGTTCCAGAGCTCTGGGGTGAGGGCCGCTCCAAAGGGTGACACAGCTGGCCCAGGGAGCACGGGGAGGGGTCCCTCCCCTGTGGTGTGGCGCTGAGCGCCGAGTGTAGTTCTGACGACGAAACTAAAAGACGCTGCTGAAACCTCGCTTGTTTCTCAGTGATCCAAGCAACTTCCTTGCAAAATGGGACACTAGTTTTCGAGTACAGGAAGACGATCTCCTCAGGATGGGGGGTGGCTAGTCACAACGTAATGGCTGTAGCTGTGACACATTTGCAACGTTCAGCTGCACTGTTGATATTTTCTCCATTCCTTTCTTAAGTCTAAAGTCTGGACAATCGACACAGCAATAAACTCAGCCCTGGTCTGTGATCGCTCGCCCATGGCCGTGGTGTAAATGCTCCGACTGTGGCCGATTTCAAAGCTGCCCGTGGGACACTACAGAGATGCACTATATATATTACGTGGAATTCCCACCATGCAGATGCAAGGGACTCAAATCATCCAAAGAGCACACAGATAGTAGTAAAATGTAATAAAATAATTAGGAAGCGATGAGTTTTGAGCATTCATGACCTTTGTTTTGAATATAATTTATTTAATTACAAGTGTTTATAATTTAATCTCGGATAATTGCTGTGTTTAACAACCAGCTTGCAAAATTCCTGACGGGTTTGGTAATTGGCTCCCGCAGGCCGGGAAGGGCAGGCTCTGGCACATTGCTGTGCCTAACCCAGCGGGAGCGATCAAGGAGGGCTTCTCAGAGGAGACTCCTGAGCCCAGGAGAAGCTCCACGGTATAGAGAAGACACTGGGCTCTGCATTTTAGTTTTTCTGGTCTCATATCCCAACTCTGCCTCTTTCCGGCTCTGTGACTTTGCTGCTAGTTGCTTTGCCATTCTACGCCTCAGTGTCCTGCTCCTTAAAATGGGTGTGATAGTGCCTCCATCACAGGCTTGTTCTGTGGGTAAGGTGCCTGGCCTCTAGGAGGCGTTCTCACATGACCCCCAGGGAAGGTGGGGGCGCTTGGGGAGCTTTCTAGATAGGAAGAGCTAACACACAAAGGCTGAGTGAGAGAGAGAGATGGGGGGCTTTTGAGAATGACCCATTGTCCAGCCGACAAAGCATCCCTGAAAATGCGGATGAGGCTGGAAGCATAGGCTGGCCTTGAATGTCATGTTCAGAAATTCCACCTTGATCCTGGAGGCTGGACCCTAAGGTCTGTACGAGCTCGTTTCCCTATTTCTAAAGCAGAGCTCACTGCGCCCGCCCCATCGTTGAGAATGAATGATCGTGGTGATTCCAGCGACTGCAGATTGTAAGGTGCTCAGAGCCTGGCAAACACTGAAAAAACAGTTCTTTGTCATCGTTTTATTCTCCCCAGAGCCCTGCCGTGTGCCTAGGAATGGCAGGAGACCCATGAATGTTTGTTCTGCTGGGCAGCATCAGGCAAAGTACTAATCCTCACCCTCCGCATCCCATCTGCCACCCCCTTGCCTCTGGCACACAGGTCAGACGGCCCCCAGGTACAGCTGGGAAGCCTCCTGGAAGGGACCCACCAGCTGTGGCACGGGTTCCGCCAGGAGCACCCCTCCCCGGGCTGAGACAGTGCCACCAGGTGGTGACCCCCACAGCCTGCATCGGCTGCCGACAGGTGCTCAGCCAGCTGCCCGCCGGTTCTGGGGTGCGCACGACGGCACCTCGCTCCATCGCGGTGACCCAGAGACCTGGGCCAAGCCACCTCTTCCTGCTCTGCATCGACTCGGGTTAATATCAGTCCATACAAACCAAAGACACCGAAGATTCAGGGTAAATTATCTCCGGATAACTTCAGGCCCTGCCTGCTGTTGCCGAGGGAACAGCCGGAGACAGTGGTGTGTTCCTTGTGCATTAAAATAACCCGCTCGCCTGTTTATTATAAACAGCTACCCAGAGCTCTGCCGTCTGTGTGGCCCGCACAGACACAGCCGAGAACGGCAGCCGTTTTAATTAAATACCTACTGTGTGCCAGGCCTTTCATGAGGTGAGCCCCAGACTACCACCCACGGTTGCGAGAGATTTCTCGAGATAAGCCCGGTCTACAGAGGAGAAACGCGGTGTTTACGAGGCATCATCGGCGCGGTCGGTCGGACAGGCGTCATTAGCGCCATCGCCGAGATAAGAAGAAAGGGAGTCGCGGTAAAAGTGACTCCTGATAACCGCGGTTGCTTTTGAGTGTCCATGATCGCGAAGCGGTTTCCGCGCGTTAACCCGTTCTGCGCTGCCGGGCGCTGCTGCCACCGCCGCCCTCGTTGTCCGGATGAAGACTCATTTTCCGGATGGAGACAGCTCTGGGCTGCGAAGTGATGAGGCAAGGCTTCCAGCTCTGGTCCCGTTCCAGATCCCAGCCCTCAACCGCCGCTGGCGACGGGCCAGGGCCCCGGGAGGTGGACACGGGGGTTCGGCGTCTCTGGGGGGGCTGTGTCCTTGCCATCCCCCCGGCCCCAGCATCACCGCTCCCAGCTTCCTTCACTTGGACTTGCGCGCTCTGAAAACAGAATATCGTGACCTGTGACCTGTGACCTGTGACCTGGGGCCGAGTCAATGCCAGCGTGTGCCCCGTGTGGGTTCAAGTCCATCCGCCGTCTCCGGGGTCTGCTGGAGCTGGTTCTTACTCATTTCTAGAGTCCAGCCTAGAAAATTATAGAGTGAAAGGAAAACCCATCCTTGGTGCTCCCCTAAATTCCTTCCCTCCCCACGGGGAGATGCAACCCCAGGGTGAGTGAGGAATTGCTTGCGGGGTGCAGGGAGGGCTGGGGAAAAGATGAAAGGGAGGTTTCGCTCCCCCTCTGTGCTGCCACCTGCTGGGCTGGGAGGGTGGCCAAATTCACACTGATTTAAGAGACCTCATCGGCCTCCCCAAGAAACCAAACAGGGAGAGCATGAGAGGCATCAGGGGCCTGGAGGCGCATGGAAGCCCCCCGAAAGGGAGGCCTCCCCATTCCTCTCCGCTCGCCTGGTGGGATTTGGTTTTTGTAATAAAAATAGGGCCAAGAATGCCCGGTGGGATGTCTAAGGAGGGGGAGGGGCAACTGAACTTGGAGTTCACTTGGAGTTCACCCAGCTCTGGGTGACCTTGGGCGAGTGGCTTCATCTCACTGAGCTCTGCCAGCTTCCCCTTGTAACATGGGGGCACACGGACCGAGCTTTTTAAACCCCACTGAGCTTCTCGGAGCGCTGCAGTGGAAATAATTATTGTGCCCGTTTTACAGACAAGACAACTGAGGCTCAGAGAGGCTGAACAATGTGCCCTACACCGTGGAAGGATTCAAATCCGGACTCCCCGACTCAAAATACACACTCGCTTCCCCTTCCCCTCCCCCTCCTGAGGCCGAGTCTGGATGTGGTGACTTCCACATCATCCCTCTACCCCTAGAATCTCAGAGATCGGAGGGCTGCGAGAGGACCAGCCTGTCCCCATGAGAACCGAAGAGGCGAATCACCCCAGTGTCTGTTCCCTGCTCCCCATTATAGAACACTTTCCAAACAGAGTTGCGCCAAACTAATAAATGATAAACCATCCACAATCCCACCCCCTCCGAGGGAACCGATCTTCACCGTCTGTGTGCTTTATACACCTCTGTGCGTATACACATCCATGCTTTTAACTATCTAACGAAAAATGGTATTATACAATACCTAAGCTTTTGTTTCCATCTCCGGTCCGGAAGTAGAAATAGCTTTCCGAATTTATACAATCACAGATACACATCGTAAAGCCATGTAGATGACGCAGGAAATGATACAGAAGAAAGTAAAAAAAAAAAAAAAACACCCCCATAGCCCCCCAAACTGAAGCGATCACTGTTTGCTCGGTGATGTATGTCTTTCCTCTGTGTAGGATGATGTCTACACACTACACTTTTTTTTTTTTTTTGTACAAATGAGACCATATTTGCAGTGTTGCGGGTTGGTTATTTTTCCTGTAATATTATAGTGTGGGCCTTTTCCCATGTCAATAAATACGGCTCTACGATACGGTTCTCAGTGACCACACGATATTTCACTTTCTGCCCGTGTCATAATTTGTTGAACCGTTCTCCCATTTTGGGTCATTTGGATTGTTTCTAACTTTTTTTTTTTTACAAACGGAGCCGTGATGAACAGCCATATGGCTGCGTTCTTGAGCATGCCTAGTGAGTGCCTTAAAATAACTTCTAAGGATTAGCAATGCTGCATTTAAAGGCATATGTGCGCTAAAACATCGTGGACTCTGCTCCTGGAACCCTCAAAGGCAAAGATTTTCGGGACGCGCTCATGTCATGTGGGACCGGTGAGCCAACCACCTCCCAGACCAAGTGAAAACTGTAGAGGATGAATTTGAACAGTTCGTGTTTATTTCACCCCCTGAAGAGGGATGCATGTCCGCCCCCGATGCTCAGATGCCAGCCGGGCCTGCCCCAGCTCTTGAGATCCAAATGCATCCAACCCCCATCATCACGCCTTTCTGAGTTTTCAGTCCCCAGGACCCTTGTCCTACCCCTTATGTCACTCTGGGCATGTCTCGGCCAGTTTCCACGGCAGAGCGTTGCAATTCAAGCATCCCTATAGAATTCCCTAAGGGATTCTGAAAAGGAATAACGTTCACTCCCCATAGCGGTTGGTCACCTCCATATCGCCAGAGTCCCTCTGCAAAGTTCTGCTCCCCACGGGAGGTCTTTATCTCCACCTATGCCACACTCAGCACCCAATTTGCTATCTCTTCTCTCTCTCTCTCTCTCTCTCTCTCTCTCTCTCTCTCTCTCTCTCTCTTCCTTAAATTCCCCAGGGAACTTCAAATAGGTAACTTGAACATTCCACTAGAGTCTCACTTTCTACCCCAAATGAGATATCAAGGCATTTCTTCCAAATGCTGCAGTGCTCTCTAAAAAAAATTTTTTGTTGAATAAACTTTTCTACATCTGTCTCGTATCTCTCCATTTTATAATAAATCTATGGGACCGACTCGAAATTTAAAATACTTTGTTCTATTGTGCCCATTGGCCTAAGATATGTCCTTGTAATTCCAACAGTCGTTTGTTATTCAAATGGCCTCTCCCACCCTAAGTAAGAATAGCTATCGTTTGTATGCTTCGAGGCCTGACATTATACTCAGTACACATCGCACATGTATAAAATAAAATAAGATCTGTAGCATTTCATCTCTTTTCTCAACATTCTGCCTTGTGCTATGATCGCTTCTTCTCATTTGTATTTCCACCTTCATCTTCCACTGGGTTGTAAACTTCTTTACAGCAAAGACAAAATTCCTCAGTTTTGGACCCTTCATCCCCATCTCCCCAGCACCCCCAGGATGTGCCTAAGACAAAGCTGGCCCACGGTAAAAATGCCTGCACGTTTAATTGACTGGGACGTCCTTGGGTCCTCAAGGTGTTCCCAGATCTTCTCAGGTGGGTCCCCATAAACAGCAACACTCTCGTGAACAGATAAAAAGACTGTGACAACAAACTGAGCGAATATATATAGATAGATATAGATAAATATAGATATAGATGATATAGATATAGATATAGATGATGATATAGATAGATATAGATAGATATAGATATAGATATAGATATAGATATAGATATAGATATAGATATAGATATAGATATAGATATAGATATAGATATAGATATAGATATAGATGATATAGATATAGATATAGATGATGATATAGATGATGATATAGATGATGATATAGATATAGAGATAGAGATAGAGATAGAGAGATAGAGAGAGAGAGAGAGAGAGAGAGAGAGAGATACAGACATATATCTATCTATCTATATATACATATATACACGTGTATGTGTGTGTGTGTGTGTGTGTGTGTGTGTGTTTCCATCTCAAGAGTTAGTTCTTTTCTAGGGCAGTCGGGGAATAGACTTAAATCAGAACCCAGTGAAGACGCTGGGTTCGGATATTCCAGGCGAGTCTTTCTTCCCAGATGATCCACACTGGGATTTACCCTGGAAGAGTGTGGGGGTCTCCGGTTTTTATCGCTCAGCCCATCAGCTCTCCCGCATAGAACCGGAACTCAATCCGGAGTCAGAGCCAAAGGGGTGATTTCTAGCTTCAGAATCCACGGCCAATCACACATCATACACTTACTTCTGCTAATAACTTTCCATTATAGTCTGGGTAATAGTTGTGTCAGTAAATCTTACCTGTAAACATTATGAAAGAGACCGCTTTGGGGAATACACCTGGGAAGAGTGTGTGCTCACACTGTCCCCTCCCCGCTGTCCCAGCTGTGTCTCTGCTTGGATATTGTCACTTCCTCTGAGCAGTCGTGGCCCTCCTCCCAACACCGAGTCGGCCCCCCCTCCTCGCGCCACCCTGCTCCCCAAGTCCTCACAGCCCAGGTCTCCCCTTCTGTAGCCCCCAACTACCCTGAATCATAACCGTACTTTGGTGTTCCATCTTTGCAACAAGACCGTGAACCCGTCAAAGGCGGGGTTGCCAGCGTTCACCTCTGCGGCCCCGGGAACCGGCCTGGGCTGGGCGCAAGCGGGCATTGGGCAGTACTTCATGAAGCCATATCTAGCCAGACGGGGCCCTCGCATCAGACGCCCTGTTGGGGAGGCCTTCCCCACCCCCACCTTCCCTGCTCAGGCGATGACGCTGCTGCGGCTGCGGCCGCTGCTTTGCGGTTCCGTCCAGGTCAAGGTCAAGGGCCAGGGCCCGGGGCTCTGCGAAGGCTGCGCCAGCCCGTCCAGAGCAGCTGGCCCGCGTGCACACAGCTCGTGCCGCGACGCTCTCACCGGCTCCCCCAGCGAAACCCGATCGCGCTGTCTGGCGGCCGCCACCAACACGCGTTCCTTACTGCGCGGTAAGAAAAGGCCTCTCCATGCGCCAGCAGCAGCAGCAGCAGCAGCAGCAGCCTTGTTAAAACTCGAGTCGTGCCCCTCTCCGGGGTGGGCCTGACGCGGGACAGACAGAAAGGAGCTCTTTTCACCCAAATAGACTGTCGAATTACTGATGACTTCAGATGCCAAGAGGCTTTGATCAGGGTTTCTGCACCGGGCCCGTTATAACCACCAACACGTGCACCAGGCTGCTTTTCATTAGTCCGTGAGCTCCACACGGGATGCGTTTTTTTTTTTTCTTTCTTCCTTTCTTTGGAATCATTTAGCGGGTAATGGCTTGCACAAGAAGAGATGGTTCATTTAGCCCTGCTTCTCGCCCGGTCTTCTGAGCGGGGAAGCAAGTCTGCACTCCGGGAGTGGGTTTGATATATTTCGTGTTCTCCGGGTGCCACGGCAGTGGACCGTGCTGCTGTCCCCACCTGGTTCGAATCTATTAGGGAACCTGGTACAGAGGTTTTGATGGTCCAAGTTTGATGGGGTGCTATGTCTAGGGCTGACGAGGCAGGGGCCCAACGAGACCGAGCCCGCTCCGAAGTTCAGTCTCTAACAAGCTGGAATTTGTTAGGGGCTATTTTCATATGACAAATGCTGGAAATTGTAATGGCCTTTAATAAAGTGTAGCCGGCCATCCATCAAGCGCAGGGCTGGCCCCTTTGCAGCCCGAGCCACCACAATTCTCGGCGAAGGGACTGCTCTTCTCCCTCCCCTAGAAATAAATCACGATGACGAAATCCTGGGAGCCTCCGGAGTGGGCTAACGAGCTGGCTCCAGGGCGCCCCGTCGAAGAGAGGGAGGTCAGGAACTTCTAGAAGGTAGGCGGATTTTTTTTTTTTTTTCCCAGAGGATGTGCCAAGATTGTAGAGAGTTCTGGCAAATAACGGACCGTGAGATTTAGTGTAAATCACTGATGCGATCTGGGCCTCAGTTTCACCGATTATAAAAGGAAGAAAAAGAGAATATAAAAAGGGGTCTGAATAATGGCCGGGTCTGTGACTCCAAGTCCCTCTTCCTGTTGGTGTCTGTGGGGCTTAGCTGGGAAGGACGCTGGCCGTGAGGTCGTCTGGGTCCAGGGCCCGCTCCGCCACCTGCCAGTGATGCGGATGTGGCGGATTGAACGGTGGCTCCAACGAAGACACGTCGACATCCCTATCCCAAAACCTGTGAATGCCACTTTATTTGTGAACAGGGTGTGTGCTGACGTGCTGAAGAACGTTAAGAGGCGGAGATCATTCTGGATTATCCGGGTGAACCCTAAACCCCGTGACAAATGTCCTTATACGAGTCAGGGCGAGACTTGACCCAGACAGAAGAGGAGAAGGCAGGAATCGGAGTGAGGTGGCCTCAAGCCAAGGCATGTGGCGACCGCCACAAGCTGGAAAGAGCAGGACAGGGAAGCTCCCTCAGAGAGTGATGGAGGAAGCGCGACCCTGCCAACATCCCGGTCTCAGACGCGTGTCCTCCAGAACCGCGAGAGAACACATTTCCGCTGTTTTATCGTCGCCACGTTGTGGCCATCTGTTACAGCGGCCACGTGAAATGAATACAGGGAGCGTGAGAGGCACGTAAGCACCTGGGACTTCTGCTTCCTCCCCGTACATGACGAACGAACCATTCCGACCTGGAAAAGCTATTTCTAAGGGGAAATTTTCACATAGGAAAATGCTCAGGGCTGCACTGTACATGCCCAGCACATGTAGCTGGAAGGAGAAAGAGGTGGCATTAGCGTTTACTAAAATATATCCTCATCGGGATGCTTTGTTGGCAAGGGACAGCCACAAAGGGAGCCAGCTCAGGTTTGGCGGAGAGTTTATTCGAAGGTTCCTTTAACTGTGGAAGACCGGATGTACAGCTGAGGCCTGGGGGAAATAAAATCAAGAAAACTAGGGGAATTTCCTCAACTTGAGAAAGAATAACGACAAAAAAACTCTCGTTATGTTATTTCTCTTAATGGTGAGAAGCAATAAGATTTGTCACCAAGATCAGAAACAAGGCAAAGATGCCCCCTTCCCACTGCTTTATTGCTGTACTAGCTAGAACGTTATACAGGAAGTCCTAGCCAATACAGTAAGAGAAGAAAAAGAAATAAAAGATATACCGATGAGGAAGGAAGAAATAAAACTGTCTTTGTGAAATACATGTTCATCTACGTAAAAAATCTGAAGGAACTGGCAAAAAGACTCCAGGAACTAATAAACAATTACAACGAGGTTGCGAACACAGCTTAATACATAACATTCGATCGCTTTTCTATACACCAGCAAGAAACACATGGAATTCTAATTTGAAAAAACAAACGCCATTTACATTAGAACCTCCCAAATAAAATATTTAGGTATCAATCTAACAAAATATCTACAAACCATAGAAGGAAAATTACAAAACTCTGGTGAAGGAAACCAAAGGAGAAGTGAGTAAATGGAAATATAGTCCATGTTCATGGATAGGAAGATTCGATATTGTCAAGATGGCAGTTCTTCTAAGTTTGCTCTATCGATGCAGTGTAAACCCAATTAAAATCCCAGCAATCGTTTTGTGAATATTGACAAATATTGGAAACGTAACCTCATTGCAAGGTGAGGAGTGTTTGGTCTTCACTGTAAGAGGTGGGCGTGAGTCGCACAGCTGAGATAAAGGGATAGGAAAGAGGATGAGACTTGTGTGAGTGTACCTTTTACAAATCATGTCAACCTTCTTTCACTCACCGAGACAGAATGACACCGAAAGGACCCTAAGACTGAATGCAAAGAAATTCAAATCCTGCTGACTATAGACAGAAATTGTTAACCACTCAATTAAAAAAAAAAAAAAGAAGTCAAATATTGGAGAAATTATCGTTTCTGGAACTGGAATTTCATTATACAAAGACCTAGAAGGTGACAGCATTGAAAAGATCATTGAGGTTCAAAAGGGGGATCACTATGTTTATAATGCTGCATCATTTGATATGACTTCCTGATGGCGACAGTCAAGATACTGGTGTCTGGAATTTGGGGCGTGAGAAATCTCCCAGGGAGGATTCTGATTGGTCAGGCCTGGGTCAGGGTCCCGCCTATGCCGGGAAGAGTGACAGGGAGGTGGTTTTGGTGGCCTGGGCGGGACATGGTCAGGCTGTGCTCCCCTGTACACGTCCAGATCTGGCTGTCATCCACTGCCATCCTCCCCAGTTTGATGGAATTCTTTGGTGGAAATGTCTGTGGCTGAGACGTTCAAGCGTTCACAGCATCGAGTGTCCGATTGGACAGTCCAGTAGGTTCTGGCTCCCTTTCCACAGACCCCGCGTCTGAACTTGAACTCTCAGCACAGAGCCTGGAGTGGGGAGGAGAGAAGGAACAGGGCAGAGGTCGCCGGGCTGAGCCTGGGGCTTTACCGCGTGCTCTCTGGGCCCTAGTGTGCCCTTCTGTAAAATGAGCCGGGATTACTTCTTCCTTTTCTAACCGGAAGTCCCCCAGATTCCTAAGACCTAAAGGTCTTCGAAGTATTGATGGCAAGGCCCCAGCTGTACATGTCCCATGGTCATGAAATCATCACGAGCGGTCCCTCTGGGCTGGAGATAGCTCAGGGTGATCACTCTGGTGGTTTTTTTTGTTTTGTTTTATTCTGTTGTTTTGCTTTCCCTTACCATCAGGTATATACAGTAGTGTTTAAAAAAAAACTAGGGAAATGAATTACTCCATCATACGCTCAAGAATAGATATATGTTTTAATGAAAACCTCTTTGAAGCCACGGGGAAAGGGACAGGAATGCAGAGAGGGGTGGCAGGGTGCAAATCTGAGACTCGGAGGGGTGCAGAGCTTCACCCGGGCTAACCCAGCCGGCAAGAGGTGTCGAGCCCAGTGGGTCTGCCATGCCCACCGGAGCCAAGTCCCCTGCATGCCCCCCACCCCGTGCTCCAGCATGGGTCTCATTCGTGAGCCTCTGCGCCCTTCTTCATCCTGCCCTGCCGTGCAGGGTCAGCATGCTCTGACCCCAGCCACCCTCCAGGCAGCTCGGAAAGGGCCAGCACCTCGAGGGTTTCCCTAATGAGCACGGTGCAGAGCACAGAGCCAGAGACTGTTCAGGAACCACGGAGGGCTGGGGTCCGATGTGCGCTGGGTGGACACGGCGCCCCCGCCCCCCGGCAGGCTTTAGGCATCTCTGCCCCTGAATTCACACGGCATCTTCTTGGGCATCCCCCTGTGTCCCCACCAGCCCTCTGTCTTTCTCGCTAAAGAGTTCCCGTGGCACCCTGTCTGTCCCTCTCAAAGCACTGATTTCACGCCGTAGGGCAATCTTTCTACTTTTCCATCCCCACCGGACCGAAACCCCCAGCCCCGGAGGGGGGACCAGGTAAGTACTCGGGAAACATCGGCTGAATGAGCGAATGAATGAACAATCCGATGAATGGAAAAATAAACTCGTTTCTCCTTTCCTCGTCGGCCTGGGTGCTGAGTGACAGGATGGGAAACTTCTTAAGTGACCCCGGTCGCCTGAACAAACTCTCCCCTCCGCTCCCCGCACAGGGCCAAGACCCATCTCTGAAGTATTTTACTCACACCCAGCAAATGCCTCGGCCCTTGCGCAGTCCTGAGGCTTGTCCTGCCACGTCGCCCCGGCGTCCCGTGAGTTTCCAGGAGCCGAGTCCAGAGCTGCTCTAGGTTGGCTTCAAAGACCTCGCGGGTCTTGGGAGGGAGGAGAGAAATGGTCGTCGCCCCTGGGCTGGCGTCCCCAGCGAAGGGCTGAGGCGGCCGCCCACCTTTGTCTGCTGCCGTGGCTCCAAGGCCGCTTCGCAGCCCGACACACACGGCATGTCCTCTGAGTATTATACGCTTGGGCTCTGCGGAGCTGGCTTGGGGTCCTGGCAGGGGGCGGGGGAGGGAGAGGAAGACCGGATATGGGGTCTTCGGGCCCCACGAGGAGGTAAGGTCTCAGGTCTCTGGATCTGGCTTCAGCATTTTTATTTTTATCTGCACAACATAGCAGGCATCCGAAAGAGTCTTTTTGAAGAAGTAGTTCCACTGCTGGGCAAGTCTGACAATCAGTCATCAGACTCGATGATATACCTGCGCTCCCTTCCAGCTCCGACAGCCAGCAAGTTAACACCTGGCCCCAGCGAGCGCAGGGCTGCAGGCCGCCTCCCGCCCCGTCCCCACCCCCCCATCCCCCACCTTCCACCACCGACCCCAGGAGAGGGGAGGGGCAATTTGTTTGTTTCCTGTACCTCCCACGACGTTTATTTTAACTCTCAAGCAATCTCAGCTGAATCCCGATAACTACACGTTTTCCATCGTCCCTTGAGCGTTGAAACTTGGGACCTGTGTCCTCGGAGGGACCGAGGCCTCTCCCAGGGGTTCCTGTTTGGCACACGCCGAGCTGCCCCACCCCGTTCCAGCCGGAAGGCGGTGGCGGCAGCTAGGAGTCGGCGGCGTCTGCAGCTCACAGCTGGCACCAGGGACCATGGCCTCCCCTGGCACCCGCGTCGGGGCGGTGAAAAGCCCTCCTGCATCTCTTCGCCATGAGACGGGAAAAAAATTGTGATATTTCTAACAGAATTCTTCCACGGGCGGGAACGGGCTTCGTGCGGGTGAGGTGCCCTCGTGAGGGTTTTACGGAGCTGGGACATCGAAAGCCAGACTTCACGTGGCTCAGAGTCCCAGAGGCTGTGTGTGTGTGTGTGTGTGTGTGTGTGTGTGTGTGCGTGCGCGCACGTGTGTGTGTGCGCGCGTGTGTGCGTGCGCATGTGTGTGCATGTGTGTGCATGTGTGCGCGCGTGTGCATGTGTGTGTGCACGTGTTTGTGTGTGTGCGTGTGCGTGCACGTGTGCATGTGTGTGCGCACACGTGTGTGTGCGTGCGTGTGTGTGTGCACATGCATGTGCATGTGCACGTGTGTGCGCATGTGTGTGCGTGCATGTGTGTGTGCGCGCGCGTGTGAGTGCATGTGTGCGCGTGTGTGTGCGTATGTGTGCACGTGTTTGTGTGTGCGCGTGCACGTGCGTGCGTGCGTGCATGTGTGTGCACGTGTGTGCGTGTGCGTGTGTGCACACGTATTGTGTGCGTGTGTGCGTGTGTGTGCGAGTGTGTGCCTGTGAGTGTGCAAGTGTGTGTGTGCACGTGTGTGCGCGTGTGCGTGTGTGTGCATGTGTGTGCGTGTGTGCGTGTATGTGCGCGTGCGTGTGTGCACACGTGTGTGCGTGTGTGTGCGTGTGTGTATGCGCGTGTGTGCGTGTGCATGTGTGTGTGTGTGCGTGTGCGCACACGTGTGCGTGTGTGTGCGTGTGTGTATGCGCGTGTGTGCGTGTGCATGTGTGTGTATGCATGTGTGTGTGTGTGCGCGCACGCACGTGCACGTGCCCAGGTGGAAGGGAAGGGAGTTGCACGTAAGACGAGGGAAGAATTGGCTGCTGCAGAGGGAGGGCAGAGGGATGAGAGAGGAAGGGAATAAGGACGAAGGGTCTGAGGCCATCGTTCATGAGAACGTCAGAACCCACTGGGGTGACCGAGCACGAAAACATCCCCAGGGAATTATACAGTAGCTAAAGGACATTCTAAGGGCACTGGAATCTATCGGCGCATCTGCAGTTCTTTGCACTTTTATAAGACAAGCCCCTCCCCCGCATTCAGGTTCAAGTGTGGGGAAAATCTGTGCCTCGTGCCTTTATCGAGAGATGGAGGATCTGTGAAGCACGGGAGGGCTGAGCTAGAGACGAGTCAAGTTCACGAACGCAGTCTTTCTTCTCAGGAAGGATGCGTGGACGGGCTCACAAAGATGCTGTTTTCCTGCTCTTTCCAAATCAGGCTTCCGGATGGATCCAAGCCCGGACAGCTCCGACGAGGTCCCGGCATCTTCGGTCTGGGTCAGCGAGGTGGCCTGGTGTCCTTGTCGCCTGGCACAGCCCACGTTTACACCTATGTCCCAACATGGTATTACTGCTAACGCCTTTCACTTCCAATTGTGTCCCTTCTCCACCAGAAGCCAACCACCCTGCGTCACCTTCAAAAAACTGTGATGTTACGTTGACTTCTCTAGTGTGTCACCACCATTTAAAAAAAATATATGAAAAAATGGAAAAAGGGGACCTCATTCTTCTAAATTCTGAATGATGACTGGGTCCTTGCCGCACTCTCCAATCACCCCTGGGAAGCTTGGGTGTGTCGAGTCCCCCAAATCAGTCCACCGCTCCCCACCTTGATTCCACTCTCTCCACCTCCCCCCGCACACACATAAATGCTTGTGAACCCCAGGAACTTGTATCCTTAGAAGCTACTGGAATGTAAGCCCTCGACGGGCACCCCATCCACCTTTGCCAAGGACGATATGGGGGTGAAATAAACGTGGGTTTGGAAGACAGCGCCCACGGGTGGACTCAGGGCTCATCCGAGGACTGAACCCCCCACATGTGTCCTCGGAGCCGTTCTGCGTGGGGTTTGTCCTCAGCTCCCTTTGTCCCGTCAGGAATCCGCTGTGGACCCAGCCCCTCCAACGAAAGCTTTTGATTCCTCTGTCCCCTTAGGGGTTGAGAAGGGAGGGCAACTCAGAGGAAAATACAAATTCGTACTGTATCTTTATGAGACAAAAAAAAAAAAAAAAAAAAGAATGAAAGGGGCGGGGGAAGGAGGAGGAGGAGAAGAAAGGACAGAGGGAGTGATAATTACCCTCTGCCCCCAGGTCTGATGGGGTGGTGAGGCTCTCAGACACTCTCAGTAGGCGCCAGGAGTTTTGTAAGCGCGGACCAGGCTGGCAGCCTGCCTGGTTCCTAGGACGGCGACGGTGTCTGATGGTTTGGGCGCGGCGAGGGGGGCTGGAAGGGTACCTGGACCCCAGGAGACGGAGAAAGGGGGGAGGAAAGGTACCACCTCGACGATGAAGCTGCAGGGGGCAAGGAGCATCCCTACCAATGGCATCTCTTCATTCCCGGGGGGGCTGGGGCCCACGGAGGATGAGCCCACGTCACCCCTATCCTCATCCCGGGGGCCCCTGACTTCCTGCTGGGGTGGCCGCATCCTCCCGCACGGGGAGTTTGAAGATTCCCGCTTAGGGGGGTTTAGGGGACAGATGGAGGCAAACAGCAGGCCCCCACCTCCTGTGTGTCACACCCCGTCTTTGGACACAGCCACAGGCTTCCCCACAACCGGAAGTGACTATGCTCTCCCCGTTGTCCGTGGAAAGGCAGAAACTGTAGGGACATGACGAGCTCAGCCAGCCTCGCCAGCAAGTAGCACACCTTGGATCTGAACCCAGGCCCCTCTGCCCTTTCCAGAAGGTCAGAGGGTCGTGTGGCCACAGGCTCACAGGACATCCTCTGCCCCCTCCCTGCATTCCTTGCCAGTTCTCACTCCCGCGGCTGGGTTCCTGCTGTCCCCTTTCCTGCCTGCCCGTCCCCCTTCTCCACCTGATTTCTAAGCCATCTGCAAAGTCAAGGGCAGACATCTTCTTCTGTGACGTCCCAATCTCAAGGTTGTGGGCATCTCCTATTCCCTCAGCCCTGCATGTACCTATTGTGAGATACATTGTTTATTTTTTTTCATTGTTTAGCGAGAAACCTGTTGCCTTGTTTTATCTTCTCCAACTTCAGAA
>PVKZ01007018.1:0-27440 GCA_004027375.1 Macroglossus sobrinus | reverse complement strand
TAGCCCTAACCCTAACCCCAACCCTAACCCTAACCCTAACCCTAATCCTAACCCTAACCCTAACGGTAGGCCTACCTATAGCCGTAGCCCTATTTCTAACCCTAACCCTAACCCTAACCCTAGCCCTAGCCTTAGCCCTTACTTTAATTCTAGCCCTAACCCTAACCCTAAACCTAATCCTAAACCTTTATTGAACCCTACCCCTAACCCTAAACCTAACCCTAACCCTAACGGTAGGCCTAGCTATAGCCGTAGCCCTAACCCTAACCCTAACCCTAACCCTAACCCTAGCCGTAGCCCTAACCCTAATCTTATCCCTAACCCTAACGCTAACCCTAACCGTAACCCTAAACCTAACCCTAACACTAATCCTAACCGTAACGCTAACCCTAACCGTAGACTTATCCCTAAGCTTAACCCTAATCCTAACACCAAACCTAACACTAGCCCTAGGTCTAGACCTAAAACAAACCCTAACCCTAACCCTACCCTAACCCTAACCCTAGCCTTAGTACTTACACTATCGCTAACACTAACCCTAACCCTAACCCTAACCTCAGCCGTAGCCCTAACCCAAACCCTAACCCTAATCCTAAGCCTACCCTAACCCTAACCCTAGCCTTAGCACTTACACTATGGCTAACACTAACCCTAAACCTAACCCTAAACATAGCCGTATTCCTAACCCTAACCCTAACCCTAAACCTAACCCTAACCCTAACCCTAATCCTAACCCTAACTCTAACGGGAGGCCTACCTATAGCCGTAGCTCTATCCCTAACCCTAACCCTCACCCTAACCCTAACCCTAGCCTTAGCCCTTACTTTAATCCTAACCCTAACCCTAACCCTAACCCTAACCCTAACCCGAACCCTAGCCTTAGCCCTTACCCTATCGCTAACACTAACCCTAACACTAAACGTAACCCTAGCCGTAGCCCTAACCCTAATCTTATCCTTTACCCTGAACCTAACCCTAACACTAATACTAACCGTAACCCTATCCCTGACCGTAGCCTTATTTCTAAACCTAACCCTTATCCTAAAACCAACCCTAACACCTACCCTAGGTCTAGCTCTAAACCAAACCCTAACCCTAACCCCAGCCTTAGCCCTAAACCTATCCCTAAACCTGTCTAATTTCTCTTGAGCGTGGACGCGCAACTCTCGTTAAAATCTTGCACCCGCTTCGTGCGAATTGTCTCCTTAAAAGCCAGGAGAAATTTCAATCTCTGCATTTGTTCGTGTAAGAGAACGTCCCCTCAGAAACTGCACTTAGCACGTCGCTTCCTAGAACAATACTGCAGCTCAACAAAATAGCAGTCTATCAGGAAAAAAGATGAGTACTGGTCCAGGTTTCTTAGACAGGCTTACAGAGGGACACAGGCTCCTCTCAACATTTTGCCAAGACACTCTTCGTCAGATGATCTCACTTGAAAACAAACTATCTTTGCATATCTGCCCTATAATGTCTTTGGATATTGTAGGCCTAAGCATAGCAGTATTGTTAACCGGTACTGTAACTCTGTACTGATCCCAGCCCTAACCCTAAACATGACAACAACCTTAAGACTAACCCTGAAGCTAGACTTATGTTTAATTCTAACCCTTACCCTAACAACAGCCCTCGCCCTAAATCTAACAATAAACTTTAGCCAAGCCCTAGCTGTAACCCCAGCCCTAAACCTTAGCCTAGCTTTCAGCCCAACCCTAATTCTAAATGTAACCCTATATCTAGCACAAATTCTAAACCTAACCGTAACTCTATTTTAGCCCAAAACCTAACTTACCCTGCCCTAGCCCTATACCTAATCCTGAACCTAATCCTAACACCAAACCTAACACTAGCCCTAGGTCTAACCCTAAACCAAACCCTAACACTAACCCTAGCCGTAGCCCTAAACCTATCCCTAAACCTAACACTAACCCTACACAAGGCTAGGTCTAACCCTAAAACTAACCCTAACCATAACCGTAGCCTTAGCCCTAACCCTAACTCTAACCCTAACCCTAACCCTAACCCTAACCCTAACCCTAACCCTAATTCTAACCCTAACCCTAACGGTAGGCCTAGCTATACCCGTAGCCCTAACCCTAACCCTAACCCTGACCCTAACCCTAACCCTAGCCTTAGACCTTACTTAAATCCTAACCCCCACCCTAACCCTAATTCTAACCCTAACCCAGACCCTAGCCTAAGACCTTACCCTATTGCCAACACTAACCCTAACCCTAACCCTAACCCTAACTCTAACCCTAGCCCTAGACCTAAATCTAAACCTAAACTAACCCTAACCTTAACCCTAACCTTAACCCTAACGCTAACCCTAACCCTAACCCTAACCCTAAAACCTAACCCTAACAATAACCCTAAACCTAACGCTAATCCTAACCCTAAAATCTAACCCTAACACTAACCCGAACCCTAAGCCTAACCCTAACTCTAACCCTATCCTTAACGGGAACCTTAACCCTAATCCCAACACTAACCCTAAGCCTAACCCTAACTTTAACCCTAACCCTAACACTAACACTAACCCTAAGCCTAACCCTAACCCTAACCCAAACCCTAATTCTATAACTAGCTCTAAGCCAAACCCTAGCTCTAACACAAATGTTAAACCTAACCTTAATCCTAACCCTAACCCTAACCACAGTTCTTGGCTAAACTAAGCCTAACACTACCCCAAACCTAGAAATAGCCCTAAACCTAACCCTAAAACTAAGAGAAGCTTTAATCCCAACCCCAACCCGAAACCTAAACCTAAATATAACCCTATCCGTAACCTAACCCTAACCTTAATTCTAGTCCTAGCCCTAACCCTAACCCTAAACCTAACACTAACCCTAACACTAACCCTAACCCTAGTCCTAGCCCAAACCCAACCCTAAACCTAACGCTAACCCTAGCCCTAACCCTAACCCTAACCCTTACTCTAATTCTATCCCTAACCCTAATTCTACCCCAACCCTACCCTATCCCTACCTAATTATAATCCTAACCCTAACCCTAGGGCTAGATTTACAACTAATTTTAAGCTTAATCCTAACTTTAGCCTTACCCTAACCCTATCCCTAACCCTAACCCTTGCAATTGCACTAACGCTAACCCTAAACCTAACACTACCTTTAACCCTATCCCAAATCCTAACCCTAACCGTAACACTTGCAGGAGCACTAACCCTAAACCTAACCCTAACACAAGTTTTAACCCTAACCCTAAGCCTAACACTAACCGTGGAACTAGCTCTAACCCTTAGTCTAACACTAACACACGCTTTTAACTCAACTCCAACCCTAACCCTAACCCTAGTCCTAATCCTAACCCTAACCCTAACCCTAACCCTAAACCTAATTCTAGAACTAGCTCTAAGTCAAACCCTAGCTCTAACACAAACGTTAAACCTAACCTTAATCCTAACCCTAAACCTAATCGTAGCCCTTGGCCTAACCTAAGGCTAACACTAACCCAAACCTAGAAATAGCCCTAAACCTAACTCTAAAACTAACAGAAGCTTTAATCCCAACCCCAACCCGAACCCTAAACCTAAACCTAGTCCGAGCCCTAACCTTAACCCTAAACCTTACCCTAACCCTATCACTAATCCTATTCCTAACCCTAAACATAACCCTACCCTTAACCCTAGTCCTAGCCCTAACCCAAACCCTAAACCTAACCCTAAACCTAACCCTAACCCTAACCCTAACCCTAACTCTACTTCTATCCCTAACCCTAACCCTACACCACCCTAGCCCTAGCCCTACCTAATTATAACCCTAACCCTAACCTTAGAGCTATAATTACACATAATTTTAAGCCTAACCCTAACTTTAGCCCTACCCAAACCCTATTCCTAACCCTAACACTTGCAATAGACCTAACCCTAACCCTAACCCTAACACTAACTTTAACACTAACCCTATCCCTAACCCTAACCCTAAACCTAACCCTAAACCTAGAACTAGATCTAACCCTAACCCTAGCACTAACACAAGATTTAAACCCTAATCCTAGTCCTAGCCCTAACCCTAACCCTAAACCAACCCTAACCCGAACCCTAACCGTAACCCTAACCCTATTTCTAATTCTAAACCTAAACCTAACCCAACACCATCCCTAGGCCAAGCCCTAACCTAATTATAACCCTAACGCTAACCCTAGGGGAAGCATGACACCTAATTTTAACCCTAGCCCTAGCTTTAGCCCTAAGCCTAACGTTATCCATAAACTCAACCCTTGCAATAGCACTAACCCTAACCCCTACACTAGCTTTAACACTAACCCTAACCCTAACCCAAACCCTAACATTAACCCAAACCCTAACACTAGTTTTAACCCTAACCCAAACCCTAACCCTAACCCTTACAGTAGCACTAAACCTAACCCTAACCCTAACCCTAATTCTAACCCTAACCCTAACCCTAACACTAGTTTTAACCCTAAACATAACCCTAACCCTAACCCTGGAACTAGCTTTAACCCTAACTCTAACACTAACACAAGCTTTAACCTCAATTCCAACCCTAACCCTAACCCTATTCCTAAACCTAAACCTAACCCTAACCCTAACCCTAACCCTAACCCTAACCCTAACCCTAACCCTAACCCTAATTCTAGAACTAGCTCTAAGCCTAAGCCTAGCTCTAACACAAACGTTAAACCTAACCTTAATATAACCCTAACCCTAACCGTAGCCCTTGGCCTAAACTAAGCCTAACACTAACCCAAACCCTAGAACTAGCCCTAAACCTAACCCTAAAACGAATAGAAGCTTTAATCCCAACCTCAACCCGAACCCTAAACCTAAACCTAACCCTAACCCTAACCCTAACCTTAACCCTAGTCCTAGCCCTAACCCTAACCCTGAACCTCAACCTACCCTAACACTAACCCTAACCCTAGTCCTAGCCCTAACCCTAACCCTAACCCTAACCCTAACCCTAACCCTAACCCTAACCCTAACCCTAACCCTAACTCTAAATCTATCCATAAGCCTAATTCTACCCCAACACTAGCCCTAGCCCTACCTAATTATAACCCAAACCCTAAACCTAGGGCTAGATTTACAACTAATTTTAAGCCTAACCCTAAATTTAGCCCTACACTAACCCTATCCCTAACTCTAACCCTTCCAATAGCACTAACCCTAACCCTAACCCTAACATTAGCTTTAACACTAACCCTATCCCTAACCCTAACCCTAACCCTAAACCGAGACCTAACCCTAAAGCTAATCCTACCCTAACCTTAACCCTAAACCTAGAACTAGCTCTAACCCTAACCCTAGCACTAACACAAGCTTTAAACCTAACCCTAACCCTAACCCTAACCCTAACCATAACCCTAAACGTACCATAACCCGAACCCTACCCATAACCGTAACCCTATTTCTAATTCTAACCCTAACCCTAAACCAACCCCAACCCTAGGCCTACCTCTAACCTAATTATAACCCTAACGCTAACCCTAGGGCTAGCATTACACCTAATTTTAACCCTAGCCCTAGCTTTAGCCCTAAGCCTAACCCTATCCATAAACTCAACCCTTGCAATAGAACTAACCCTAACCCTAACCCCTACACTAGCTTTAACACTAACCCTAACCCTAACCCTAACCCTAACCCTAACCCTAACCCTAACCATAAACCTAGTCCTAACCCTAAACCTAAACCTAAACCTAACCCTAGGGCTAGCATCACACCTAATTTTAACCCTACCTTAGATTTAACCCTAACCCTAACCCTTGATATAGCACTAACCCTAACCCTAACACTAACACTAGATTTAACCTTAACCCAACCCTAACCCTAACCCTAACCGTTGCAGTAGCACTAACCCTAACACAAACCCTAACCCTAACCATAACCTTTGCAGTAGCACTAAAACTAAACCTAACCCTAACACTAGTTTTAACCCTAACCCTAACCCTAACCCTAGCCGCAGCTCTAACCTAAACCAAAGCCTAAACCTAACCCTGGAACTAGCTCTAACCCTAAATCTAACACTAACACAAGCTTTAACCTCAACTCCATCCCTAAACATAAACCTAGTCCTAACCCTAAACCTAAACCTAACCCTAACCCTAATCCTAATTCTTGAACTAGCTCTGAGCCTAACCCTAACGCTATCACAAGCGTTAAACCTAACCTTAATCCTAACCCTAACCCTGACCCTAACCATAACCCTAACCATAGAAGTAGCTCTAACCCTAACCCTAGCACTAACACAAGCTTTTAAGCTAACCTAACCCTAACCTAACCCTAGCACTAAACATAACCCTAAACCTAACCCTAACCCTAACCCTAACCCTAACCCTAACCCTAACCCTAGAAGTAGCCCTAACCCTAATTCTACCCTAACCCTAAACCTAACCCTAATCCTAGAACTAGCTCTAACCCTAATCCTAGCACTAACACAACCTTTAAAACTAACCCTAAATCCTAACCCTAGGCCTAGACCTAATCTTAAGACAAAACCTAAACCTAATCCTAGAAATAGCTCTAACCCTAACCCTAGCACTAACACATGCTTTAAACCTAACCCTAACCCTAAACCTAACCCTAGGCTTAGCCCTAACCCTAAGTCTAAACCAAACTCTAAACCTATCCCTAACCCTAAACCTAACCCTAATTCTAATTCTAATTCTAAACCTAACCCTACCCCAACCCTAGCCCTAGCCCTAACCTAATTATAACCCTAACCCTAACCCTAGGGCTAGCATTAAACATAATTTTAACCCCAGCCCTAGATTTCCCCTAACCTTAACCCTAGCCTTTGTTCTAACCTAAGCCTAATCCTAACCCTAACCCTAACAGCAATCCTAACCCTTGCAAAAGCACTAAGCCTAACTCTAAACCTAACGCTAGATTTAATCTAACCCTAACCCTAACCCTAGAACTAGCTCTAAACCTAACCTTAGCACTAACACAAGCTTTAAACCTTACCCTAAACCTAGCCCTAACCCTAAACCTATTCTTAACCCTAATTCTAACTGTAGAACTAGCTCTAACCCTACCCCTAGCACTAACAGAAGCTTTAAACTTAACCCTAACCCTAACCCTAACATTAACCCTAACCCTCGCCGTAGACCTAACCTAAGCCTAACACTAAACCTAACCCTAGAACTACCCTAACCCTAACCCTAACCCTAACACAAGCCTTAACCCCAACCCTATCTCTAATCATAAACCCAGTCTTAACCCTAACCCTAACCCTAACCCTAACCCTCATTCTAACCCTAAGCCTAGACCTAGCTCTATTCATAACCCTAGCACTAACACCAGCTTTAAACCTAACCATAACCCTTACCCGAACACTAACCCTAACCCTAGCTCTAGCCCTAAACTGAGCCTAACACTAACCACAAACCTAGAACTAGCCCTAACCATAACTCTAACACTAACACAAGCTTTAACCCCAACTCTAAACTTAACCCTATCCCTATTCCTAGCCCTAACACTAACCGTAAACCTACCCCTATCCCTAACCCTAAAACTAGCTCTATCCCAAACCCTAACACTAAACAAGCTTTAAACCTAACATTAACTATGACCCTAACCCTAACTTTAGAACTACCTCTAACCGTAACTCTAGAAATAACACAAGCTTTAAGCCTAAACTTAATCCTAAGCCAAACCCTAGTCCGAGACCTAACCCTAACCCTAACACTAAACCTAACCCTAGAACTAGCTCTAACCCTAACCCTAGCACTAACACAAGCTTTAAACCTAACCGTAACCCTAACCCTAACCCTAACCCTAACCCTAGAACTAGCTCTAACCCTAACCCTAGCACTAACACAAACATTAAAACTAACCCTAACCCTAACCCAAGTCCTTGACCTAACTCTAACCCTAACCCTAAACCTAACCCTAACCCTAACCCTAACCCTAGCCATAACCCTAACCCAAAACCTGATTCTAACACTAACCCTAACTCTAAACCTAACGCTAACCCTAGGGCTAGCACTAAACCTAAACCTAATTCTAAACCTAACGCTAACCCTAGGGCTAGCACTAAACCTAAACCTAACCCCGCCCTAAGCATAGCACTAGGCCTATCCCTAATCCTAACCCTAATTATAACTCTAGCCCTATCCCTAACGCTAACCTTAACCCTAGCACTACCCAAACCGTAACCCAACCCAAGCCCAAGCACTAGAACTAACCTATCCTAACCTTAACCTTAAATAAGGGCTCTCACTAAACCGAAAGGTAACACTAGCCCATGACCTACCCTAACACTAACCCTAGCCTTAGCCCTAACCTAAGCCTAACACTAACCCTAAACTAACCCTAGGTTTATTCCTAAACCAAACCCTAATTCTATGCCTAGCACTTGCCCTAATATTAACCATAGCCCTAACCCTAGCACTGGTACTAAGCCTAAAGAGAACCCTAATTTTAATTCTCCCCTAATCCTAACCCTACCCCAAACCTAGCCCTACCCCTAACCTAATTATAACCCTAACCCTAACCTTAGGGCTAGCATTAAACTTCATTTTACCCCCAGGCCGAGCATTAGCCCTAAACCTACTCTAGACCTGGCCCGAACCTAAGCCTAACACTAACCCTAATCCTAAAACCAGCCCTAACACTAACCCTAACCCTAACACAAGCTTTAACCCCAACCCTAACCCTAATCATAACCCTAGTCATAACCCTAACCCTAACCCTAACCCTAACCCTAACCCTAACCCTAACCCTAACATTAACCCTAACCCCAACCGAAGACCTAGCTCTAACCCTAACTTTATCACTAACACAAGCTTTAAACCTAACACTAAACCTAACCCTAGATCTAGCCTTAAACCTAACCTTAAACCTAAACCTAACCGTAACCCTAGAAGTAGCTCTAAACCTAACAATAGCACTAACACAAGCTTTAAAGCTAACCATAACCCTTACCCTAATATTAACCCTAACCCTAGTCTAGCCCTAAACTAATCCTAACACTAAGCCCAATCCTAGAACTAGCCCTAATCCTAACCCTAACACTAACACAATCTTTAATCCCAACCCTAACACTAACCCTAACCCTAAACTACCCTAACCCTAACCCTAACCCTAAACCAAACCCTAACCCTAGAACTAGCTCTAACCCTAACTCTAGCACTAACACAACCTTTAAACCTAACCCTAACCCTAGTCCTAGACCTAACGCTAACCCTAACCCTAACCCTAACCCTAACCCCAAACATAACCCTAACCCTAACCCTAGATCTAGCACTATCCCTAACCCTAGCACTAGCCCTATCCCTACCCCAAACCCTGATTCTAACCCTAACCCAAACCGTAACCTAATTCTAAACATAAAACTAACCCGTGGGCTAGCACTAAACCTAAACCTAACCCCAGCCCTAAATTTAGCAGTAGACCTAAGCCTAAACCTAACCCTAATTCTACCTCTAGCCCTAAACCTGATGCTAACCCTAACCCTAGCACTAGCCCTCAGTGTAACCAAACCCTAACCCTAACCTTAGCCCTAACCTAATTATAACACTAACCCTAACCCTAGGGCTAGCATTAAAACTAATTTTAACCCCAGCCTTAGCTTTAGCCCTAACCTAACCCTAACCCTTACCCTAACTGTAACTCTAATCCTAACCCTAACCCTAGACCTAGCTCTAACCCTAACCCTAGCACTAACACAAGCTGTAAACCTAACCATAACCCTAACCCTACACTAACCCTAACCCTAGCTCTAGCCCTAGCCTAAGCCTAACACAAATCCTAACCTAGGAACTACCCCTGACCCTAACCCTAACACTACACAAGCTTTAAACACAACCCTAATCCTAACCCTTACCGTAGTCCTAGCTGTAACTGTAACCCTATCCCTAACCCTAACCCAAACCTAACAATAACCCTAACCCTAGACTAGCTCTACCCTAACCCTGGTACTAACACAAGCTTTAAGCCTAACCCAAATTATAACTCTAGCCCTAAAACTAGCCCTAACCCCAAAACGAACACTAACCCGAGCCCTATGTCTAAACGTAAACCTAATTCTGACTCTAGCCCTAACACTAGCCCTAACCCCAGAGCTAGCACGAAACCTAATCCTAAACCTAGTCCGAGCCCAGCCCTAACCCTAACCCTAACCATAACCTAACCCTAGAACTAGTTCTAACCCTAACCCTAGCATAACACAAGCTTTAAACCTAACCCTAACCCTAACCCTAGCACTAGCCCTAACCCTAAACCTAACCCTAACCCTAACCCTTACCCTAGACCTAGCTCTAACCCTAACCCTGGCACTAACACACCTTTAAGCCTAAACCTAATTCTAACTCTAGCCCTACCCCTATCCCTAAACCTAACACAAACCCTAAACCAAGCACTAAACCTCAACCTAAACCTAATTTTAATTCTAGCCCTAACGCTAGCACTAACCCTAGAGCTAGCACTAAACCCAATCCTAACCCTAGCCCTATCCCTAGCCCTAACCCTAAAACTAACCCTAACCCTAACCCTAGCAAGAACCCTAACCTTGTCCTATCCATAACACTAATTTACCCCTAACTCTAACCAAAATTCGAACCCTAAACCTAACCCTAACCTTAACCCAAGCACTACCCCTAACCCTAATTCTATCCCTAACCTTACCAAAATCCGTAACCTAACACTACTACTACCTTTAACCCTAACTCTAACCCTAAACCAAACCCTAACCCTATCCCTAGGGCTACCACTAAACCTAAACCTAACCCCAGCCCTAATCCTAGCACTAGACCTAACCCGAATCCTAACCCTAACCCAAACACTAGCACTAGCCCTAATCCTAACCCTTAACTTACACAAACACTAAAGCAAAACCAAAGCTTCAAACAAAAGCGACCCATTAAATTAATGTTAACCATAATCGAGACTCACACTCAAGACATATTTCTAAACATAAACCAAAAACAAAAAGTACCATAACCTTAATTCTAACCCAAACCCAAAACTAACCTTCAATTTAACCCTAACATTAATGCTAAACTGAAGGCTACCACTAACCGCAACTCTAGGCCAAACTCTAACCCTACCCTAAAACTAACCCTAACCGTAGCACTAGCCCTAACCTAGGCCTAACCCTAACCTTAACCCTAGGGCTAACCCTAAACCTATCCTAAGTCTAGTTTTAGCCCTAGCACTAACCTTAACCCTAGCTCAAACCCTAAACCTAACTCTAAATCTTACTCTAGCTTTAACCATTGCCCTAACCTTAGGCTAGCAAGAAACCTAATGCTAACCCTAGCCATACCTACCCCTAAACCTAACCCTAACCCTAACACAAACCCTAAAGTTAGGGCTACCACTAAATCTAATCCTAATGCTAGCACTAGCCCTATCCCTAGACCTAACCATAAACCTAACCCTAAGATAAACCCTAACCCTAACCCTATTGCTAACATTATCTTTAGCTCTACCCTAACCGAACCCTAACTCTAGTCCTAACCCTAAACGTAACACTAGTTCTCGCCCTAACCTTAACCCTAAAGCTAACCCTATCCCTATTCAAACCCAAATACTAACCCTAAACTTGAACTAATGCAAAACCCAAGCTTCAAACAAAACCGACCAATAAAACTAATGTTAACCCTAATGGAGACCCTCACTCTACACATATTTCTAAATATAAACCAAAACAAAGGGTACCCATAACTTTAATCCTAACCCAAACCCTAAACCTAACCTTCAAATAAATCCTAACATTAAAGGTAAACCGAAGGCTGCCACTAACCCTAACCCTAGGCGAAACCCGAACACTAAACCTGACACTAACCCTAACCCAAGCCCTAGAACTAAGCTAAGCCTAACACTAACCCTAAACCTAGAACACGTCCTAACCCTAACCCTAACACTAACACAAGCTTAAACCCCAAACCTAACCCTAAACCTAACCATTGTCCTAAACCTAAACCTAAGCCGGACCGTACCTAACCCTAACCCTAACCGTAGAACTAGCTCTAACCCTAACCCTAGCACTAACACAAGCTTTAAACTCAAACTTAACCATAACCCTAACCCTAACCCTAGTCCTAGCCCTAACCGTAATCCTAACCCTAACCTTAACCATAACCCTAGAACTAGCTCTAACCCTAACCCTAAAACTAACACAAGCTTTAAACCTAACCCTAACTCTAACCCTAACAATAACCCTAACCCTACCCTAGACCTAACCTAAGCTTAACACTAACACTAACCCTAACAATAGAACTAGCTCTAACCCTAACCCTAGCACAAACACGAGCTTTAAACCCAACCCTAACACTAAACCTAACCCTAACCCTTGTCCTAGACCTAAATTAACCCTAACCCTAACCCTAAACCTAACCCTAGAACTAGCTCTAACCCTAACCCTAGTACCTACACAACCTTTAAACCAAACTCTAAACCTTACCCTAAACCTAGCTCTAACCATAACCCTAACCCTAACAATAACCCTAACCCTGAACTAGCTATAACCATATCCCTAGCACTAACACAAGCTTTAAACCTAACCCTAACCCTAACCCTGACCCTAACCCTAGTCTAGCCTTAACCCTAACCCTAACACTAAACTAACCCTAACCCTAACCCTAACCCTAACCCTAACCCTAACCCTAACCCTATAACTAGCTCTAACCCTCACCCTAGCACTAACACAAGCTTTAAACCTAACCCTAACCCTAACACTAACCCTAGTCCCAGACCGAAATTTAACCGCAAACCTAACCCTAATCCTAAACCTAACCCTAACCCTAGCCCTAGCACTAGCCCTAATCGTAAACCAACCTTAACGCTAGCCCTAACCTTAGCCTAATCCTAACATTAACCCAAAACTAGGGCTCGCACTAAATTGAAACCTCACCCTAGACCTAGCCCTAGTCCTAACTCTAACCCTAGCCCTGAGCCTAACCTAAGCTTACCCTAAAACTAAACCTAACCCTAAACCTAACCCTTGCAATAGAATTAACTCTAACCCTAACACTAACAGTAGCATTAACCCTAACCGTAACCCTATCCATAACCCTAACCCTAACCCTAAACCTAACCCTAACCCTAGCACTAACCTACCCTAACCGTAAGCCTCCCCTCGCACGCCCTTACCTTTACTTTAACCCTATTCTTCCTCTAGCCCTCTCCCTAGCCTTAACGCTAAACCTAACCCTAACACTAGTTCTAGCCCTAACCCTATACCCTAACACTACCCTATACCTATGCTAACCCAAACCCTACTTTAAACTTGCACTAACAATAACGCAAAGCCAAAGCTTCAACCAAAACCTAACCATAAAACTAATGTTAACCGTAACAGGGACACTCGCTCTACACTTATTTCTTAACATAAACCAGACACAAACAGTACTTATAACTTTAATCCTAACCCACACCCTAATCCTAACCTTCAATCTAATTCTAAAGCTAATGCTAAACCTAACGCTAGGCCAAATGCTAAGCCTAAGCCAAATTCTAACCGTAACCCTACTGCTAACATTTTCCTTAGCTCTACCCTAAACCAAATTCTAACTCTAGCCCTAAGCCTAACCCTAACCATAGTTCTCGCCCTAAACCTAACACTAACGCTAACCCTATCCCTATTAAAACCCAAATCTTAACCCTAAACTTGCAATAATGCAAAACCCAAGGTTCAAACCAAACTGAACCATAAAACTAATGTTAACCCTAATCAAGACCCTCACTCTACACATATTTCTAAATATAAACCAAAACAAAGAGTACCCATAACGTTACTCCTAACCCAAACCCTAAACATAACCTTCAATTAAACCCTAACATAAAAGCTAATCCGAAGGCTACCACTAACCCTAACTCTAGACCAAACCCAATCACTAACCCTAACCCTAGGCCTAGAACTAAGCTAAGCCTCACACTAACCCTATAGCTAGAAGTAGCCCTAACCCTAACCCTAACACTAACACAAGCTTTAACCGCAACCCTAACCCAAACACTAACCATAGTGTTAACCAGAAACCTAAGACTAACCCTAACCCTAACCTTAACCCTAACCCTAGAACTAGCTCTAAATCTAACCTAGCACTAACATAAATGTTAAACCTAACCCTAACCCTAACACTAACCCTAACCCTAACTCTAGAACTAGCTCTAAATCTAACCTAGCACTAACATAAACGTTAAACCTAACCCTAACCCTAACCATAATACTAACACTAACCCTAGCCTTACCCCTAACCTAAGCCTAACACTAACCCTAATACTAGAACAAGCCCTAACACTAACCCTAACACTAACACAAGCTTTAACCCCAACCCTAACCCTAACCCTAAACCTAGTAATAGCCCTAACCCTAACCTAAACCTCACTCTAACCTTAACCCTAACCCTAGAACTAGCTCTAACCCTAAACCTAACACTAACACAAGCTTTAAACCTAACCCTAACGTTAACCCTATCTCTAACCCTATAACTAGCCCTAACCCTAACCAAAACCCTAATTCTAACACTAACCCTAACCTTACCCTAATTCTAACCCTAACCCTAACCCTAGGGCTAGCACTAAACCATAACTAACCCCAGCGCAAACCATAGCACTTGACGTAACCCTAATCCTAACCCTAATTCTAACTCTAGCCCTGACACTAGCGCTAACCCTAACCCTAAATATAACCCAACCCTAACCCTAGCCCTAGCCCTAACCTAATCCTAACATTAACCCTAAAATAGGGCTTGAACTAAACCGAAACCTAACCCTAGCCCTAGCCCTAGCCCTAACCCTAAACCTAGCCCTGCCCTAACCTAAAACTAACTCCAACCCTAACCCTAACCCTAGGTTTAGTCCTAAACCTAACCCTAATCCTAACCCAAGCACTTGCTCTAATCCTAACCCTAACCCTATTTCTAGCACTAGCCCTAACCCTAACCCTAACCCTAACACTTATTCTAACTCTAGCCCTAACACTAGCCTTATCCTTAAAACTAACGCTAACACTAGTTCTAGCCCTAACCCTATACCCTAACACTAACCTATTCCTATGCTAACCCAAACCCTATTCTAAACTTGCACTAACAATAACGCAATACCCAAGCTTCAACCAAAACCATACCATAAAACTAATGTTAACCGTAGCCGGGACACTCGCTCTACACTTATTTCTTAACATAAACCAGAAACAAACACTACTTATAATTTTAATTTTAACGCACACGCTAATCATAATTCAATCTAATTCTAAAGCTGCTAAACCTAACGCTAGGCCAAACGCTAACCCTAAGCCAAACCCTAACCCTAACCCAAATGCTAACATTATCTTTAGCTCTACCCTAAACCGAACACTAACTCTAGCCCGAACCCTAGCCCTAACCCTAGCTCTCGCCGTAACCCTAATCCTAACGCTAACCCTATCCTTATTCAAACCCAAATCCTAACCCTAAACTTGCACTAACACTAACACAAAACTCAAGCTTCTCACAAAACTTACTCATAAAACTAATGTTAACCTTAATCGAGACTCTTACTCTACACATATTTCTAAACATAAACCAAAACAAAGAGTTCCCATAACGTTAATCCTAAACAAAACCCTAAACCTAAATTCAATTAAACCATAACATTAATGCTAAACTAAAGGCTACCACTAACCCTAACCTTGGTAAAACCCTAACACTAACCCTAACACTAATGCTAACCCTAGTCTTGCCCTAACCTAGCCTAATATTATCCCTAAACCTAGAATGAGCCATAACCCTAAACCTAACAGTAACACAAGCTTTAACCCCAATCCTAACCCTAACCCTAAACCTAGTTCTAACCCTAACTCTAGCCCAAACCCAAACCCTAACCCTAACCCGAGAACTAGCTCTATCCCTAACCCTACCACTAACACAAGCTTTAAACCTAACCCTATCCCTAACCCTAACCCTAACCCTAACTCTAATTCTAATTTTATCCCTAACCCTAAACCTATCCAAAACCTATCCCTAGCCCTACCTAATTATAACCCTAACCCTAACCCTAGGGCTAGCATTACACCTAATTTTAAGCCTAGCCCTAGCTTTAACCCTAACCCTAACACTAACCCTAACCCTAACCCTAAACAGGTACCTAAACCTAAAGCTAACCCTAATGCTAACCATAACCCTAACCCTAGAACTAACTCAAACCCTAAAACTAGCACTAACACAAGCTTTAAACCTAACCCTAACCCTAAAGCTAACCCTAACTCTAACCCTAGGCCTAGTCCTAACCTAAGCCTAACACTAATCCTAACCGAGAACTAGATCTAACCCTAACCCTAAAACTAAAACAAGCTTTAACCCCAACCCTAATCTGAACCTAACCCTTGTCCTAACCCTAACCCTAATCCTAACCCGAACCCTAACCCTAACTTTAACCATAGATCTATCTCTAACCCTAACCCTAGCACTATCACAAGCTTTTAACCTAACCCTAACGCTAATTATAAACCTAACCCTAGCACTAGCCCTAACCCTAACCCAAACACTAATTCAATAATCCCTAACCGTAACTTAATTCTAACTCTAACCCTAATCCTAGGGCTAGCACTAAACCTAAACCTAACCGGAGCCCTAAATGTAGCACTAGACCTAACCCTAAACCTAACCTTAATTCTAATCTAGCCCTAAATTTAACGCTAACCCTAACCCTAACCCTAGCCCTAACTTAATTTTAACATTAACCCGAAACTAGTGCTCGCACTAAACCGAAACCTAACCCTAGCCATAGCCCTAGCCCTAAACATAACCCTAATCCTGGCCCTAACCTAAGCCTAGCCTTAACCTAAACCTATCCCTAGGTTTGCTCCTAAACCTAACCCTAATTCTAACCCTAGCTCTTACCCTAATCCTAACCCTAGGCCAAACCCTAGCACTAGCCCTAACCCAAACCCTAACCCTAACTCTAATTCTAGCCCTAACCCTAACCCTACCCCACCCTAGCCCTAGCCCTAACCTAATTATAACCCTAACCATAACCCTAGGGCTAGCATTAAACCTAATTTCAACCCCCGCCCTAGCGTTAACCTATCCCTAACCTTAACCCTAAACCTAAACCTTGCAATAGAAATAACCCTAAACCTAACCCTAACACTAGCTTTAACCCTAAACCAAACTCTAACCCTAACCCTAACCCTTGCAGTAGCACTAACCCTAATCCTAACCCTAACACTAGTTTTACCCCTAACCCTAACCCTAACCCTACCAGTAGCCCTAACACTAACCCTAAAAATAACCCTAACCCTAGCCCTAGCCGTAACCTAACCCTAAGCCTAACCCTTATCCTGGAACTAGCTCTAACCCTAACACTAACACTAACAAAAGTTTAACCTCATTTAAAACATAACTCTAACCCTAGTCCTAACCCTAAAGCTAACCCTAACCCTAACCCTAACCCTAATTCTAAAAAATGCTCTAACCCTAAACCTAGCTCTAACACAAACGTTAAACGCAACTTAACCCTAACCTTAACACTAACCCTAGCCCTTGGCCTAACCTAAGCCTAACACTAATCCAAAACCAAGAACTAGCCCTTAACCTAACCCTAACACTATCACAAGCTTTAATCCCAAACCTAACCCTAACACTAAACCTAGTCCTAACCCTAAACCTAACCCTAACCCTAACCATAACACTAATTCTAGAAATAGCTCTAACCCTAACCTAGCACTTACACAAACGTTAAACCTAACCCTAATCCTAACAAAACACTAACCCTAACCCTAGCCCTTTCCCTAACCCTAACCCAAACCATAAACCTAACCTTAGAACTAGCTCTAACCCTAAACCTAGCACTAACACAAGCTTTAAACATAACCCTAACCCTAACCCTAACCCTAGTCCTAGAACTAACCCTAACCCTAACCCAATCCCTAACCCTATAACTAACCCTAACCCTAACCCAAACCCTAATTCTAACACTAACCCTAAACTTAACCTAATTTAACCCTAACCCTAACCCTAGGGCTTCTATTAAACCTAAACTTAACCAGAGCCCAAACCCGAGCACAAGACCTAACCCTAATCCTAACCCTAAATCTAACTCTAGCCCTAACCCTAACGCTAACCCTAACCCTAGCACTACCCCTAATCATAACCCAACACTAACCGTAGCCCTAGCCCAAACCTAATCCTAACCTTAACCCTAACCTAGGGCTCGCAATAAACCAAAACCTAACCCTAGCCCTAGCCCTAGCCCTAACCCTAGCACTAGCCCTAACCTAAGCCTAAAACTAACCCTAACCCTAGAACTAGCCCTAACCCTAAACCTATCAATAACACAAACTTAACACCAACCCTTACCCTAACCCTAACCCAAACCCTATCCCTAAACCTGACCCTAATTCTAACCCTAACACTAACCCTAACCCTAGAACTAACGCTAACCCTAACCCTAGCACTAAAACAATTTTAAACCTAACCCTAACCCTAAACGTAATTCTAGTCCTACACCTAACCCTAATGCTACCCTAATCCTAAACCTAACCCTAACCCTAACCCTAGTCCTTGACCTAACCCTAACCGAAACCATGATTCTAACCCTAACCCTAGCCGTAACTTAATTCTAACCCTAACTAACCCTAGGGCTAGCACTAAACCTAAACCTAACCCCAGCCCTAAACCTAGCACTAGATCTAACCCTAATCCTAACCGAATTCTAACTCTAGCCCTAACCCTAACGCTACTCTAACCCTAGCACTAGCCCTCACCGTAACCCAGCCCTAACCGTAGCCCTAGACCTAATCAACTCCTAAACTTAACCCTAAACTAAGGCTTGCACTAAACTGAAACCTAACCCTAGCCCTAGCCCTAACCCTAGCACTAGTCCTAATTCTAACCCTAACCCTAATTCTAACTCTAGCCCTAACCCTAGCCTTAACCTTAAACCTAAACCTAACACTAGTTTTAGCCCTAACCCTATTTTCTAACACTACCCTATTTCGATCCTAACCCAAACCCACTTTAAACTTGCACTAACAATAACGCAAAGCCAAGCTTCAACCAAAACCTAACCATAAAACTAATGTTAGCCATAACCGGGACACTCGCTCTACACTTATTTCTTAACATAAACCAGACACAAACAGTACTTATAACTTTAAACCTAACCCACACCCTAATCCTAACCTTCAATCTAATTCTAAAGCTAATGCTAAACCGAAACCTAACGTTAGCCCTAACCTTAATTTGAACCCTAGTTCTCGCCCTAACCCTAACCCTAACGCTAACCCTATCCCTATTCAAACCGAAATCCTAACACTAAACTTGCACTAACACTAACGCAAATCCAAAGATTCTAACAAAACCTACTCATAAAACTAATGTTAAACCTAATCGAGATTCTCACTCTACACATATTTCTAATCATAAACCAAAACAAAGAATACCCATAACGTTAATCCTAATGCAAACCCAAAACCTATCCTTCAATTAAACCCTAATATTAAAGCTGAACTGAAGGCTGCCACTAACCCTAACCATAGGCCAATCTCTAACACTAACCCTAACCCTAACCCTCTCAATAGCACTAACCCTACAACTAATCCTAACCCTAACACTAACACTAAGCCTAACCCTAGTCCTAGCCCTAACCCTAAACATAACCCTAACCCTAACCCTCACCCTAACACTAACCCTAACCCTAGAACTAGCTCTAACCGTAACTTTAGAACTAACACAAGGTTTAAACGTAACCCTAACCCTAACCCTAACCCTAACCCTAGAACTAGCTCTAACCGTAACTCTAGAAATAACACAAGCTTTAAGCCTAACCCTAACCCTAACATAACCCTAGTCCTAGACAAAAC
This sequence comes from Macroglossus sobrinus, assembly GCA_004027375.1. NCBI lineage: Eukaryota > Metazoa > Chordata > Mammalia > Chiroptera > Pteropodidae > Macroglossus > Macroglossus sobrinus. The sequence goes on along the minus strand of PVKZ01007018.1, from coordinate 7,674 downwards.
CCTACACTAACCCTAACCCTAACCCTAGGACTAGCTCTAATCCTAACGCTAGCACTAACACAAGCTTTAATCCCAAGCCTAATCGTAACCCTGACCCTAACCCTAACCCTAGAAATAGTTCTAACCCTAAAACTAACACTAACACAAACTTTAACACGAACCCTAACCCTAACCCTAACCCTAGTCCTTGACCTAACCCAAACCCTAACCCTAACGCTAACCCTAACCCTAGAGCTAGCCCTAACCCTAACCCAAACACTGATTCTAACCCTAACCCTCACTGTAACCTAATTGTAAACCTAACCCTAACACTAGGGATAGCACTAAATCTAAACCTAACCCCAGCCCTAAACCGAGTACTAGACCTAACCCTAATCCTAAACATAACTCTAACTCTAGCCCTATCCCTAACGATAACACTAACCCTAGCACTAGCCCTAACCGTAACCCAACCAGAAACCTAGCCCTAGCCTTAAACTTATCCTAACCTTAATTCTAAACTAGGGCTCGCACTAAACCGAAAGCTAACCCTAGCCCTAGCCCTAGCCCTAACCTTAACCCTAATCCTGGCCCTAACCTAAGCCTCACCTAACCCTAACCCTAACCCTAAACCTAGGTTTATCACTAAACCTAACCCTGATTCTATCCCTAGCACTTGCCCTAATACTAACTCTAGCCCTAACCCTAGCACTATCGCTAACCCTAAACTTAATACTAATTTTAATTCTACCCTAACCCTAACCCTACTTTAAACCTAGCCCTAACCCTAACCTATTTATTACCCTAACCCAAACCCTAGGGCTAGCATTAAACATAACTTTAACCCCAGCCCTAGATTCGCCCTAACCCTAACCCTAGCCCATGCCCTAACCTAAGACTAATCCTAACCCTAACCCTAACCCTAATGCTAACCCTTAAAAAGATAAACCTAAACCTAACCCTAACACTAGATTTGACCCTAACCCTAACCCTAATCCTGGAACTAGCTCTAACCTAACCCTAGCACTAACACAAGCTTTAAACATTACCCTAACCTAACTTTAAGCCTAAACCTACACCTAGCATTAACCCTAACCCTAACTTTAACCCTAACCCTAGAAGTAGCTATAACCCTAACCCTAGCACTAACACAAGCTTTAAACTTAACCCTCACCCTAACATTAACCCTAACCCTCACCCTAGCATTAACCTAAGCATAACACTAAACCTAACCCTACAACTACCCTAACCCTAACCCAAACCCTAACACAAGCTTTAACGCTAACTCTATAACTAATCATAAACCTAGTCATAACCCTAACCCTAACCCTAACCCTAACGTAAACCTAACCCTAACCCTAAACCTAACTCAAGCTTTAACACTAAACCTATCCTAATCATAAACTTATTCCCACCCTAACCCTAAAACTAAACATAACCCTAACCCTTACCCTATCCCTAGACCTAGCACTATCCATAACCCTAGCACTAACACAACTTTACACCTAACCATAACCCTTACCCGAACACTAACCCTAACCCTAGCTCTAGCCCTAAACTAAGCCTAACGCTAACCCGAAACCTAGAACTAGCCCTAACCCTAACCCTAACATTAACACAAGCTTTAACCCCAAACCTAACCCTAATCCTAAAACTAGTTCTAAACCTAACCCTAAACATAACCCAAACCCTAATCCTAACCCTAGAACTAGCTCTATGGCTAACCCTAGCACTAACACAAGCCTTAAACCTACCCCTAACCCAAACCCTAACCCTAACCCTAACTCTAATTCTATTCATAACCCTAATTCTACCCCAACCCTAGCCCTAGCCCTACCTAATTATAACCCTAACCATAAACCTAGGGCTAGATTTACAACTAATTTTAAGCCTAACCCTAGCTTTAGCCCTACCCTAACCCTATCCCTAACCCTAAGCCTTGCAATAGCACTAACTCTAACCCTAACCCTAACAGTAGCTTTAACACTAACACTATCCCTAACCCTAAACCTAATCCTAAAACAAGACCTAACCCTAAAGCTAACCCTAACCCTAACCCTAACCCTAACCCTAACCCTAGAACTAGCTCTAAACCTAACCCTAGCACTAACACAAGATTTAAAACTAACCCTAACCATAACCATATCCCTAGTCCTAGCCCTAACCCTAACCATAAACCTAACCCTAATTCTAATTCTAACACTAAAGATAACCCAAACCAAAACCTAGGCCTTGCCCTAACCTAATAATAATACTAACCCTAACCCTAGGGCTAGCATTAGACCTAATTTTAATGCTCTCCCTAGCTTAAGCCCTAAGCCTAACCCTATTTTTAAACCTAACCCTTGCAATAGCACTAAACCTAAGCCTAACTCTTACACTAGCTTTAACACTAACCCTAACCCTAACCCTATCCCTAACCCTAAACCGACTCCAAACACTAAACCTAACCCTAACCCTAACTCTAGGGCTAGCATAACACTTAATTTTAACCCTAGCCCTAGCTTTAGCCCTAACCCTAACCCTATCCCTGACCCTAACACTTCAATAAAACTAACGCTAACCCTAACCCTAACACTAGTTTTAACCCTAACCCAAACCCTAACCCTACCCCTAACCCTTACAGTAGCACTAACCCAAAACCTATACCAAAACCTAACACTAGTTTTAACCCTAACCCTAAGCCTAACCCTAAACCTGGAACTAGCTCTAACCCTAAATCTAACACTAACACACGTTTTAAACTCAACTCCAACCCTAACCCTAACCTTAGTCCTAATCCTAAACCTAACCCTAACCCTAACCCTAACCCTAATTCTAGAACTAGCTCTAAGCCTAACCCTAGCTCTAACACAAATGTTAAACCTACCTTAATCCTAACCCTAACCCTAACCATAGCCCTTGGCCTAACCTAAGCCTAACACTAACCCAAAACCTAGAACTATCCCTAAACCTAACACTAAAACTAACAGAAGCTTTAATCCCAACCCCAACCCGAACCCTAAAACTAAACCCAGTCCTAGTCCTAACCCTAACCCTAACCCTAGTCCTAGCCCTAACCCTAATTCTATTCCTAACCCTAACCCTAACCCTAACCCTAACACTAACTCTAATTCTATCCCTAACCCTAACCCTACCCCAACCCTAGCCCTAGCCCTACCTAATTATAACCCTAAACCTAAACCTAGGGCTAGAATTACACCTAATTTTAAGCCTAACCCTAGCTTTAGCCCTACCCTAACCCTATCACTAACCCTAACCCTTGCAATAGCACTAACTCTATCCCTAACCCTAACACTAGCTTTAACACTAACCCTATCCCTAACCCTAACCCTAACCCTAAACTGAGACCTAAACCTAAAGCTAACCCTAACACTAACCCTATCCTAAACCTAGAACGAGCTCTAACCCTAACCCTAGCACTAACACAAGCTTTAAACCTAACCCTAACCCTAATCCTAGTCCTAGCCCTAACCCTAACCCTAAACCAACCCTAACCTGAACCCTAACCCTAACCCTAACCCTATTTCTAATTCTAACCCTAACCCTAACCCAACCCCATCCTTAGGCCTAGCCCTAACCTAATTATAACCCTAACCCTAACACTAGGGCTAGCATTACACCTAATTTTAACCCTAGCCCTAGCGTTAGACCTAAGCCTAACGCTATCCCTAAACCTAAGCCTTGCAATAGCACTAACCCTAACCCTAACCCGTACACTAGCTTTAACACTAACCCTAACCCTGACCATAACCCTACCCCAAATCATAACTCTAAACCGAGTCGAAACCCTAAACCTAACCCTAACCCTAACTCTAGGGCTAGCATTACACCTAATTTTAACTATAGCACTAGCTTTAGCCCTAACCCTAACCCTATCCCTAACCCTAACCCTTGCAATGGCACTAACGCTAACCCAAACACTAACTCTAGCTTTAACACTAACCTAAACCCTAACCCTAACCCTAACCCTTGCAGTAGCACTAACCTTAACCCTAACCCGAACCCTAACACTAGTTTTAACCCTAAACCTAACCCTAACCCTAACCCTGGAACTAGCTCTAACCCTAACTCTAACACTAACACAAGCTTTAAACTCAAATCCAACCCTAACCCTACCCTAGTCCTAACCCTAAACCTAACCCTAACCCTAAACTTAACCCTAATTCTAGAACTAGCTCTAAGCCTAACCCTAGCTCTAACACAAACGTTAAACCTAACCTTAATCTGAACCCTAACCCTAACCGTAGCCCTTGGCCTTACCTAAGCCTATCACTGATACAAACCCTAGAACTAGCCCTAAACCGAACCCTAAAACTAACAGAAGCTTTACTCCCAACACTAACCCTAGTCCTAAAACTATCCCTAACCCTAACCCTAACCTTTACCCTAACCCTAACCCTAAACCTAACCGTAGAACAAGCTCTAACCCTGACCTAGCACTTACACAAAATTTAAACCTAACCATAACCATAACCATAACACTAATCCTAACCCTAGCATTAGCCCTAACCTAAGCCTAACTCTAACCCTAATCCTAGAACTAGCCCTAACCCTAACCCTAACACTAACAGATGCTTTAACCCCAACCCGAACCCTGAACATAAACCTAGTCCTAGCCCTAACTCTAACCCTAACCCAAACCTAAAACCTAAGCCTAACCCTAGAACTAGCTCTAACCCTAAACCTAGCACTAACACAAGCTTAAAACCTAACCCTAACCCTAACCCTATCCCTAACCCTATAACTAGCCCTAACCCTAACTCAAACCCTAATTCTAAGACTAACCTTAACCTTACCCTAATTCTAAACCTAACCCTAACCCTAGGGCTAGCACTAAACCTAACCCTAACCCCAGCCCTAACCATAGCACTAGACTTAACCCTAATCCTAACCGTAATTCTAACTTTAGCCCTAACACTAGCGCTAACCCTAACCCTAGCACTCGCCCTAACCGTAACCCAACCCTAACCCTAGCCGTAGCCCTAACCTAATCCTAACCTTAACCCTAAACTAGGGCTTGCACTGAACCGAAACCTAATCCTACCCCTAGCCCTAGCCCAAACCCTTACCCTAGCCCTGGCCCTAACCTAAGATTAACCCTAACCCTAAATCTAACCCTAGGTTTAGTCCTCAACCTAACCCTAATCCTAACCCTGGCACTTGCTCTAATCCTAACAACCTATTTCTAGCACTAGCCCTAACCCTAACCTTAACCCTAATATTTATTCTAACTGTAGCCCTAACACTAGCCTTAACCCTAAAACTAACCCTAACACTAGTTCTAGCACTAACCCTATACCCTAACACTACCCTATTCCTATGCTAACCCAAACCCTACTTTAAACTTGCACTAACAGTAACGCAAAGCCCAAGCTTCAACCGAAACCTAACCATAAAACTAATGTTAACCGTAACCGGGACACTCGCTCTACTCTTATTTCTTAACATAAACCAGACACAAACAGTATCCATAACTTTAATCCTAACTCACACCCTAATCCTAACCTTCAATCTAATTCTAAAGCTAATGCTAAACCTAACGCTAGGCCAAACGCTAACCCTAAGCCAAACCCTAACCCTATCCCAAATGCTAACATTATCTTTAGCTCTACCCTAAACCGAAACCTAAGTCTAGCCCTAACCCAAGCCCTAACCCTAGTTCTCGCCGTAACCCTAACCCTAGCGCTAACCCTATCTCTATTCAAACCCAAATCCTAACCCTGAACTAGCACTAACACTAACGCAAAGCCCAAGCTTCTAACAAAACCTACCCATAAAACTAATGTTAACCCTAATTGAGACTCTCAATCTACACATATTCTAAACATAAACCAAAACAAAGAGTACACATAACGTTAATCCTAAACAAAACCCTAAACCTAACCATCAATTAAACCCTAACATTAATGCTCAACAGAAGGCTACCAAAAACTTAATCCTAAGCCAAACCCTCACACTAACCCTAACACTAATGCTAACCCTAGCCCTATCCATAACCTAGCCTAACATTATCTCTAAACGTAGAACGAGCCATAACCCTAACCCTAACACTAACACAAGCTTAAACCGAAACCCTAAACCTAACCCTAAACCTAGTCCTAATCCTAACCCTAAACCTAACCCAAATTCTAACCCTAACCCTAGAACTAGTTCTATCCCTAACCCTAGCACTAACACAAGCTTTAAACCTAACCCTAACCCTAACCCTAACCCTAACCATAGTCCTAGCCCTAACCCTAACCCTAAACCTAACGTTAACCCTAAATCTAACCCTAACCCTAACTCTAATTCTATTCCTAACCCTATCTCTACCCCAACCATAACCCTAGCCCTAACCCTACGTAATTATAAACCTAACCCTAACCCTAGGGCTAGAATTACACCTAATTTTAAGCCTAACCCTAGCTTTGGCCCTACGCTAACCCTATCCCTAACCCTAACCCTTGCAATAGCACTGACCCTAACCCTAACCCTAACACTAGCTTTAACACTAACCCTATCCCTAACCCTAACCCTAATCCTAAACCGAGACCTAAACCTAAAGCTAACCCTAATCCTAACCATAACTCTAAACCTAGAATTAGCTCTAACCCTAATCCTAGCACTAACACAAGCTTTAAACCTAACCCTAACCCTAACCCTAACTCTAACCCTAACCCTAACCCTAAACCTACCATGACCCGAACCCTAACCCTAACCCTAACCCTAACTCTAACCCTAACCCTAACCCTAAACCTACCAATACCCGAACCCTAACCCTAACCCTAACCCTAACCCTATTTCTAATTCTAACCCTAACCCTAACCCTAACCCAACCCCAAACCTAAGCCTAGGCCTAAGCTAATTATAACCCTAACGCTAACCCTAGGGCTACCATTACACCTAATTTTAACCCTAGCCTTAGCTTTAGCCCTAAGCCTAACCCTATCCCTAAACCTAACCCTTGCAATAGCACTAACCCTAACCCTAACCCCTACACTAGCATTAACACTAACCCTAACCCTAACACTAACACTAACCCTAACCATAACCCTAAACCGAGTCCAAACCCTAAACCTAACCCTAACCCTAACCCTAGGGCTAGCATTACACCTAATTTTAACCCTAGCCCTAGCTTTAGCCCTAAGCCTAAACCTATCCCTAACCCTAACCATTGCAATACATCTAACGCTAACCCTAACCCAAACACTAGCTTTAACCCTAACCCAAACCCTAACACTAACCCTAACCCCTGCAGTAGCACTAACCCTAACCCAAACCCTAACACTAGTATTAAACCTAATCCTAACCATAACCCTAACACTAGTATTAAACCTAACCCTATTCATAACCCTACCCTAGCACTAGCCCTAACACTAAGCCTAACACTAACCCTAACCCTAGCCCTAGCTTTAACCTAACCCTAAGCCTAACTCGAACCCTGGAACTAGCTCTAACCCTAACACTAACACAAGCTTTAAACTCAACTCCAACCCTAACCCTAACCCTAGTCCTAACCCTAACCCGAGACCTAACCCTAACCCTATTTCTAGCCCTACTTCTAGCCCTAACCCTAAACCTAACCCTAACCCTAGCCCTAGCCCTAAACCTAACCCTAATATTAACCTTAGCCCTACGCCTAACCCTAACGCTAACCCTACCCCGAGCCCAAGCCCTGTTTCTAATCTAACCCTAACCTTAGAACTAACACTA
>PVKZ01007017.1:0-27502 GCA_004027375.1 Macroglossus sobrinus | reverse complement strand
GGGGAGCTCCTGGTGGCTCCGCTCGTTAACCAAGGCCTGCCCACAGTTGCTCTTCTTCCAAAAAAACTGTAAACAAACAAAATAAACAGAAAACTGGCCAGGCCAGGTGCTCTGGCAGCATTCACTCCGGGGCAGGGGGGGGGGCAAAGAGCCGGACCCTCCAAACCCCGTGGAAGGACACTGACGGCCTCTTCATCGTCTGTAGGGGGAGGATGGTTTCGGGGTGTACCTGCCCCACTGTGGGGGGCCTAGTCTCCCTGCCTGGCTGCTCCAGGGATCCCCTGCCCCATCCCCAGCGGCCCCACTGGCCTGGGCCCTCCCCAGGGGGCCAGCCCGGAGGCAGGGTCCTGCTCTCCTTGGGATGCTGGGAGGAAGGTTTTGGAGGATGGTAGGGGGCAAAGGTTGTCGTGATTTAAAAAAAAAAGAAAAGAAAAGAAAAGAAAAGAAAGAAAGAAAGAAAGAAAGAAAGAAAGAAAGAAAGAAAGAAAGAAAGAAAGAAAGAAAAGAAAGAAAGAAAGAAAGAAAGAAAGAAAGAAAGAAAGAAAGAAAGAAAGAAAGAAAGAAAGAAAGAAAGAAAGAAAGAAAGAAAGAAAGAAAGAAAGAAAGAAAAAGAAAGAAAGAAAGAAAAATAAAAAAACCTCAGTTACCCCAAAACTATCAGGAAGGAGAATCGGGGTGCTGGGGAACCTCAACGCCCACAGGCAAGTCTGACCTGGGTGGGGCCTGTCCCTTCTCTGGAGACCCCCCCCCAGGCCCAGGACACAGGAACTGGGGGGCTGACACCTGTGAGCCTACTATGCTCCCCTCCAGGGACGGACTGGGAAAGAAAAAGGACTTTTGCAAATAAATGGAAGAGGCCCGTGCCCCCTCCACCCCGGAGCCCGTGCCAGGGCTGAGCAGTTTCTGCCCACTTCCCCTTCTCAAAAAAAAAAAAAAAAATTAAGGAGTTCAGATTTTTTTTTCCCCCTCCAAATTCAAAAGAGGAGCTTCACCCAGGGTCTACACAGCGCCTTCCAGGAACCCCTGAGATTATCTACAAAAACCCGGCCCTGGCATGCCAGGGGCGCTTTCTAGGGGACCAGCGGCGTCTGTGGCTTCTCCAAAAACGCTTCGGACTGAGCTGCATCTAGACACCTTGCGCCGGGGTCCACGCCTGCCTGCGGGGGAGGCGAGGAGGAGTGGGGCGGGGGGCGTGCGTGGGAAGGGGGGCCAGGGCTGCCGGAGGCAGGAGCCGGGCAGGCCCCACGGGGCCGCGTGCCCCCAGTGGCCGCTGGGTCAGCCCCTTCTGGAGGAGGAAGGTGGGGATGCTGCCCTGTCCCGGCTGGGGCTGCCCGCTCCCCACCCAGTCAAGACGGGGGCCCCTCACGTCCCCAGCCACTTCGTCCCTTTCCTCCTGGGGTGCTGGAGGAGCCGGGTGAGGGCCCTCAGCACCAGCTGCTCCCGGGCACCTGGGCCGGGGGACCGCCCGGCCTGACACACTTAGCCTAATTTCCTTTCTTTTGTCAGACGGTGGGGAGGATGACAGCTTCCTTTTCCTAGGGCCCTTAAAAGCTAGCAACGGCTGCCTCTGCCCTCAGCAGGGCTCAGCGTGCAGAGCAACTGTCCCGGTTCACTCCCGAGCCTGCGATCGCCTCGTGTGGGTTTCCCTTTTTTTCTTTCTTTCTTTCTTTTTTCTTTTCTTGTTTTATTTCCCCTTCCTCTCTTTTCTCCATGCTGCCTCTAGTCTGTCACTTCAGCAAACAAACAAACAATTTATTTTCCTGACGGAGGCCCCAACAGTCTCCTGCCCTCCTCGCCCCCTCTCCTCGCTCACTGGCTGGGGCGCGTCGCTCAGACAGACATCTCTCTCTCTCTTAGGTGACGAGAACCGCAAAGCTGGGAGGCCTCTTGACAGGCAACAGCCATTTTCAAGCACCCCATCGCCTCTGACTGAGCCCCCGAGGCTGGGCTGGACGGAAGGGGCACAGGGCAGGGCCGGGGGGTGGGGTGGGGTGGGGTGAGGTGCTGTCAAGGGGAAGGTGGAGAGAGATGTCCCCGGGAGGGAGGCGGGTGGGGAGAGCCTGAGGCCTGACCCTTTGCAAAAAGCACTTTGTCTTTTGTTTGCAAAAACACATCCCAGCTCTGACAGCCCGCCGTCGGCATTACAGACTCAATAGGTGCCCTAACCACAGCGTCAACCGTTTCTCCAAAATGCGACAACCCTCTCCTCTCCTCTCCGTTTGCACGTTTTGCAAAGAACAGGTTTTAAAAAAAAAAAAAAAGGCCACCGCTAAAACCAAGAGAATCCCCTCCTCAAGAATTCCCACCACTTCCACCCCCCCCCCTTACCCAGAAAGGGGGCCTGGACACTTCCTCTCCCCGCTCCCACACTCCCGAAAAGTCCCGGCCCCCTCCAAGCCCAGGTGTGCTGCTGGCCTCGGGTTCTCTGACTGTGGGAAAGGAATCGGAGGAGGAAGTCAAAAGCCAAAATTAAATCGTTTCCTCTCCTCTGCCCCCACCAAAAATAAAATAAAATAGGTAGAGAGAGGAGCCCTTGGGTTCTGGTTTGGAGAAACCACAGATCTCCCCACAACCCCCCGAATGTGCAGAGTCTTAAGGAACGAGATGAGAGAAAGGAAAAGGCTGAGGCAGAGGCCGAAGGTGTGAGGAGGCAGAGGGGGGCGGGCATCAAACGCGGAAATCGGGGCCCAGAACCCCAAAGCACAGGCTTTTGGAAAAGTCGCTCGGTCCCCTCCCCCCACACACAAACCACCGCACCCGCCTCAGATACCGCCATCTCCCTCCCCAAAACAAACTTTTAGCCCTACCAAAAAAAAAGAAAACTTAAAAAGCAAAAAGAAAAAATCCCATCGCTACCTCCAGAGGCACACACGGATCTGCTCTCTTTGCCATCAGCCCCCCAAAAGCCTGGATCTAATCCCAGGTTTCTGCGGGAAGCTGCACCCACTTCTCCCCAGCCCTCCCGCACCCTCCCCCGCCGCCCACCGCGACCAGGCAGCCTGGCCCGGGGCTGGCCCGCTCTCTCCCTCGCTCTGCTCGCTCGCTCTGCTCGCTCTGCGCCTGCAGCAGCAGCAGCGAGCCCACCTCCCTCTCCGGCTGCCCTGCCGACTTTCATGCACTGAACAAGCGAAGCTGAGTCTCTCCTCTCTCTCTCTCTGTCAGCCTAACCACATCCGGGCCCTATTAAAGTTCCTGGCGTGGGATAAACAATGCAACTGTCGCGTGCAGCAGTCTGAAAATAATTGGATTAGCTAAAACATATCAACTAAATAGAGACAGTCCTGCCCAGGCAGTCAGAGGGAATGTCACCCTGGAAAAAAAAAAAAAAGTCCTGAAAACTGATCTCATGGTCGCTGGGCTCCCAGAGCCCTTCCTTCCACGAAGATTTTTAACCCGGGCTTTTGCCAGCTGTGTCTGGAGACGGCTCATCTCGTTCATAAAAGACAAGCGGTTTGTGCCACTTCTGCACGGAGGGCACGGGCAAGGGAGGGCACGGAATGGGACAGAGTCACCCCAACCCCCCTTCAAAAAAAAAACCAAAAACAAAAAACGGACACCCTCCCCACCCCCCAAGGAGACACAGCCATCTTCACAAAACCATCTCTAAAAACACGAGCACACTTCATCTCAGAGGACCTCGAAGTCTCCGGGCCCTACGGCTCCGGGTAGAGAGAAACTTCGTGGGGGAGCATTTCGTTGTCTAAAGCAGGAGTTATTTTGTGGGGGTGTTGTTGTTTTTGTTTGTTTGTGTTTTTGTGACTGCCAAGTGTCTACCCGGAGAGAAAAAGCGTGCTGTCAGCCGGGGTGTGCTTTCTTCATGTTTAGAGGGGATGATGAGCAGGGGAAGCAGACACACACACACACACACACCTGGGGAGCCCGTCTGCAGCCCTTCCCACCTCCTCTGGCTTCAGATCAATCGAGCAATCTGTCCTAAGAGGCCTTCCTGCCTCCTCCACCTGAGCTGTCAGCCTCAGAGGATGCTGCTGCAGGTAACTGGCCCGGTGACTGTTGCTGTTCCGGCCGCGGCTTCCCGCCCGCCTGTCTCTCCCTGAGGCCACAGCCCCACAGCCCGAGCCCCCTGGGCCCCGCAGCAGAGCCCACGTGGGCTGCTTGTGCGGGGGGGCCCTGTCCCCCGCAGACTGACGCGTGACCCCGGCTGAGCTGGGCCCGAGGCACAGTGAGCGCGTGGCCGGGCCGGCCGGGAGGCCAGGAAGGGTCAGAGTGGGGACCTGTGTTGTTTAGGCTCCAGGAGGTTTCGGTTTGGCGTCAAACACGAAAGAGTTATTCCCTCGCCTTCTGTTTGGGCTTCGGAAAAATGACTAAAGGTTCCTGGCAGGGCGCAGAGGCCCAGCGGGCGGGAGGGGGTCTGTGCTCGTGTTTTCTCTCTCTCTGTTTCCTCCCCGCCTTCCCCCAGCTCTTTGGGGGGTTAGATGAGATGCCCCTGGAATGAGAGGGGACCCGGCCCAGGCTTTCCCGCATCTGAAATCACACATCAGTGGGGGCCGCAGCACCCACCGCCCAGGTCCCCGCGGGGCACGGCCCACTGGCCAGCCGGCGGGGACCCAGGCCAAGGCGCAGGGGTGGGGGAGACGGGCCCGGGGCGCGCGGGCGCCTACCTGTGCTGGACCTCGCCTTGGGCCTGGACTTGCAGCCGAAGCCGGTGGGGGAGCCCCCCAGCAGACTGCTGGGGGGGAAGAGTCCGGAGCTGTATTCCGGGACGTAGGGCGGGTAGGTGGTGATGGGGTGGTGGGCGGAGGCCGCCGCCCCGCCCAGGGTGGGCATGCCCGCCCGCGAGTGCGAGGCCTCCAGCTTCATGCTCTCGGCCAGCGGCACCTGGTACTTGATGCACTCCTTCTCGTCCTGCCGGCCCGAGCCGGACGAGCCCGGCGTGGACAGCGACGGGTCGGGTGACACGTCCTTCGGCGGGGTGGGCGGGAAGGTGAAGAGGTGCGGGCTGGAGTGGCCGGCGGACAGGGAGGAGGACGAGGCCGGCGGGTAGACGGAGAGCGGCCCCGGCGAGCCGTGGTGGATGGACGTCTTGGAGAAGGGGCTGAGGTTCCAGGGCGAGGCGGTGTGGTGGCTGCCCAGGGCTTTGCCGCCGTCCAGCCAGGGCAGGGACCCGTGCAGCAGAGGCGGGCGGCACACCTGGCTCCCTGCGGGGAGGGGCGGCAGAGAGAAAGGAGGGTGAGACCCTGGACCCACCTGGGCAGTCTTCCCCCCCCACCCCGACCCCGGCCTCTCTGTCAGGAAAACGCCAAAGGCAGGGCGCCTGGGTGCAGGCCCGCTCCCTCTAAGCTCCCTCTAATCCGGGCGGTGCCACGAGCACCTCGCCCCGCACACACGTCACCCCTTATCTCCCGCACAAACGTCCCATCCAAGCCCGCAGAACCAAGGAGGGCCTGTGTCTGGCACCAGGAGGTGCTGCCGGGGGGTGGCTTACGGGCCTCTCCAGATACACTTTCTAAATCACATCCCCTGAGGTCCCCCCTCCACAACCTGACTTGATTTATGGGTCCCCTTCAATGGCCCCGCGACCCCCGCCCCACACCTAATCCCAGCCAGCCTGATAAGAGGCCCCGCTGGGAAGGGTGAGGCCTGAAGAGCTGAGCCTGGCCGCCCATGAGCAATGCCAGGAAGAGCCACCACCAGACATGGGCCAGTGGCAGCACCAGCACCCCCAAGCCCAAGGCGAGAAGGAGTGAGGTGGGGGAAGCTTTGGAAGGGTCGAAGTAACCCTACTTCAGACTGGCTCCTAATTGGCAAGGCCTGACACAGGCTTTGCAGGGAAATTGTAATCGCTCAGACAGTGGGAAGAAAGTTTACAGGGCTGGACGGACCCTGGGATGGCCTTGCCACCCTCCCAAATCCTACAGAAGGAAAGAAAACGAGCCCCAGGGGCCCTCGAAGCTGTGATTCTGCCCGGGCGACGTGTGGCTTTTCACCTGAGCCCGAGACACGAAATTTCAGTGTGTGTGTGTGTGTGTGTGTGTGTGTGTGTCTACTTCACTCGGGGGTCGAGGCCGCCGAACCCCAGACCAGTAAGTCCACACACACACCCTGAGAGGGGGACATCTACACTGCAAGTTCAAATCCAACACACTTATTGATCTTTCACAGCCAGTATCGGGCCCAGCATTTGCCGGTCTATTTAACCATTAAGAACAATACTGAAACCAAAAATCTTAAGAGGGAGGAAGGGGAGGAGAGTGAAGGGGAAGGAGAGCCCTGTGCACACCGAGGGTCAGGATTCATGCGATGCAGGAAGTAGCATAGTAAATAATATCGGGTCTGCATCCACCCCGCTTCCACTCGACTGCCGATCGGCACACGAGCAGCGCCAAGGGCGCCCCGGCCGAAGAAACAATTGTTTGAACCTGGTGACAGCAGGGCGGAGGACGCCTGCCTGCCTGCCTGCCTGCCTGCCTGCCGCGGGAGGGACTCTGTCATCCTGGCCAAGTAGAGGGACTGGGGCAGACCTCAGGCGGTGGGGGCACCGAGGGAGCCTCGCGATTTCTCTGCCTGAAACTTTGTTGCTATTTCTTCTTCCTTTAGGAACACACGGGTTCCAAGCTAGTGGGGGGCCTTAGAGCTTTTGCTCCTAACTGCACAGGGCTGGGCTGCTCATAGTGTTTCAGAATCCTCCCCTACTTCTCAAGGTGAAAGAGAAAGAAAAAAAAAAAAAGAAAGAAAGAAAGGCCAGTGGAATGGCCCCTCCAAAACAAGGAGGCCTGGCGGACACCCCGGCCTTCTCCGGGAGCCCGGCGGCAGGGAGGTTGCAGGCCGAGAGGAGACGGTGAGGCGGCCGCTGCGCGGAGCGGCAACGGGGTGACCCAAAAACCAAGCCGCAGCAAAATTCTCTGCAGCCGGGAACGCAGGAAACCGCCTGCGTCTGAACCTCGGGACACTGCGCTTGCCCCCCAAACCCCTTGGAGCGCTAGAATGCCATTCCGGGGAGCCCAGCCGACGCGGGCCTGCCCACATCCAGAGCAAATGCACTAGCTCGGCGGAGAGGTCAGAATCAGGGGTGTGAATAAAGACGCCTCTCTCTCTCTCTCTCTCTCTCTCTCTCTCTCTCTCTCTCTCTCTCTCTCTCTCTCTGGCCTTTTTGGAAAAGGGCCGCAGACACAGGCTCGCTGGCAGGAGCCCCCCACGCCGAGAAAGAGCTAAGGGAGAACCAGGGGAGCAAAGCCCCTTTGCAGGAACGGAGCGCCCTGGCCAGGCCAGGCCAGGCCGCGCCGCGCCGCGCCAAGCCCGGGGCCCGCACGGCGCCTGGGCCCGCGCAGGGACCCGCAGCGGCGCGCGGGGACAGCGGGCTGCAGCCCAGCGCCCGCCAGGTGAGCGCGCCAGGCTCCCCCCAACCCCGGGGCCCCCAGCCGCGGAGAGGCGCCCGTGCGACTGTCGTTAAAATAAATACACACCCCTGACAATCGAGAAGGCTCCCTCGCCCATTTCCGGGCCCCGATCGGTTTTTTTGAAACGAGGCGCTGAGCTGGGGGCTCGGGCCGGGGCTCCCCCCCACGCGTCGCCCCGGACTCACCGTGGTGGGCCGGAGGGTAGCGCTGCACCGTGGCCCGCACCGAGTTGCCGTAGTAGGGCGGGACGTGGTTGCCTTGGCCGTCGATGTTAAACAGGACGTCCACCTCCTCGGGCAGCGGGTACTGCGCCGCGTCCATGTAGGAGTGGCCGAGGCCCGGGTGGTGCGCGTCGGGGTGCTGCCCGTTGAGCACGGCGGGGTGGTGGTGGCTCACCCAGCGCGGCTGGTCCGCCGTCACCTCCATGGCCCCGGCTGCGCTCGCGCCCGCTCGCCGGGCCCGGCACCCGCGCGTGCGAGGAGGGAGGGCGGTGGGCTGCGCGGCTCTGCAGGTGCGCCCGCCGCCGGAGCCGCGGGGGGCGCGGGGGGCGGCGTCGGGGGGCGAGTGGGAGAGGCCGGGGGGAA
Organism: Macroglossus sobrinus; assembly: GCA_004027375.1. Taxonomy (NCBI): domain Eukaryota; kingdom Metazoa; phylum Chordata; class Mammalia; order Chiroptera; family Pteropodidae; genus Macroglossus; species Macroglossus sobrinus. The sequence continues at coordinate 19,563 of PVKZ01007017.1, read as the reverse complement.
GGATGAGCAAGGGAGATTGTATTTTTCAAAAAAAAAATTAAAAAAAATAAACGTGGAGGGCTCGTTTCTCGAAGAGGAGGAAGAAACGAGGAATTCCAAGAAGACAGGGACGGAAGGGGACGGGGAGGGGGCACCAAGTTGCAACTGGGGCGCGGCGAGGACGGCCGCAAGTCCGCGGGCGAGGCCCCTCTGTGGCGGTGCCGAGGCGGAGCGCCGCTCCTCGGGGCACCTGCGGGGGAGCAGAGCGGAGACCTGGATGAGCTCCTGAGCACCGGGGTGGAGGCGGCAGCCGCGCCGCCCGCGCCCACGCACACACACACGCACACACACTCACGCGCGCGCGCCTCCTGCGGAGCACGGAAAACCGGGACGCGCGGCCGGGCAGCCCCCGACCCACCGACCGACTCCGCAGGACGGCCCCGCGTGCCCGGCGCGCCCGGCACCGCCCGCTGCCTCCCTCCTCCGGGGACACCGGTCCCGGACCCCCCGCCCCCACTTCCAGCCTCCAGAAACTCTCCAGAAACTCTCCCGAAGAGGCGCGCAGAGTTGTAAAGGTGTCTGAAGTTCTCCAAAATGCAGAGGGAGGAGGCGGGGGGGGGGAGAAAAAGTAAAAATAAAATAAAAATAGAATCAGACTTAAGAAAGAAAAGAGTCTTCGGTACCAACCTGGGCGGCGAGGAGCCGAGCGGGGAAGGGGAGGCGTTGCGACCCGAGCCGCGCACACTGCCCGCTCGGCTCGCCCGGCTCGTGTGGCTCGCGCGCGCTCTGCGTCTCTCTCTTTTCCTCTGTCTCTCTCTCTCTCTCTCTCTCTCTCGCTCAGTATTTTTTTTTTTTTTACAGGGAATGCATTCTTTCTGAAAGTATCAAGACGGCGCCAGGCAGCTCAGTGCTCGCAGACAGCTGTGGCGCGACGCAACTTAAGGAGGTTCTAGTGTCATCCGCGCCGGGAGGGAGGAGCCTGGAGCTGGCGAGGAGGGGACAGAGTCCCCAGCGCAAGGAAACTGCAACCCAAACCCGCTCCAGGACCTCAGCCCCCGCCCCTCCTCCCCGCCCCTCCACTGACCGGAAGGGGCGCCGGAGGGCGGCCGGGGCTGGGGGGCCGCGGGGCGGGTGGGCGAGGAGGCGGCGGGGGGGGGGAGGGGGTGCGGGCGGAGCGGGCCGAGGGGGCGGAGGGGGCGGGCGGCAGGGAATTCGCGCTCTGGCCCTTTAAATGTGGCTCCGGCTCCTGCCAATTCTTTCCGGCTGGGTAGATAATTCCGTGCCGGGGACAGCGGCCTGCTCCATTCATAAAGTTCCTTTCTGCAGGCGGCCTCGCTTCCCCAGACTTTTTTAAATGAGCAAATATTTTATTTTATTTTTTTTCAATCATCCAGGGAAGTATTGGGAAGTGTATCGATCTGGGGCTCCGTGCATGGAACAGTGATGGGAAAATAAAATTTGGATTGTCCCAGTGCTTGGGGAATTTGCCTCTCGACAGAGAGAACCGCCTAGGAGAGGGGTCGAGGGGCGCTGGCAGGAGGCATACGCCTGTGATTGGAGGGTCCGCGTTACTCTGGGGGGTCGGTGTCAACACGCTTTCCAGCCTTTTGCGTGGACGAGCCTCTCAAAAGGGACGCTCCAGCTGTTGCAGCTGCCCCTGCCAGCCCGAGTATGTGTCACCGATGTGTGCGTTGGATGGGCGAAGGGGACAGAGGGCGAAAGAACTAGTTTCAAGTGCAAGTGAGAGGGGATGGACAGAAGGAACTCGCGTCTTCACTGCAGCGACCCAACTTTTCCCCTCCCCCCACTTGACCCGGCTCGCGGCGTGTTCCCTCCCCAGCCCCCTCCACCGACGGCCGCCCCCGAGCGGCGGAGCAGGACCGCGGAGACCCCCTGCCCAGGCCCGCAGCCCCGGAGGACTCGCTCTGCAGGGCAGGGCCGGGCCGGGCCGGGCCGCGGCGGGGGGCGGGCGCGCGGCTCGGAGACGCCCCCTTCGGGGGCGTGTCGGAGGCGGGGCCGGGGAAAGCGGCCAATCAGCGGGCGAGGCCGCGGCCGGGCCGCGATTGGCCGGCCCCGGGGGCTCCAACCTCCGCGGCTGGAAGTCTTGGTCCTTTGAGCCACTGCATCCCCTAGCGGCGCGGAAGCTGCTGCAGCCTCCCTGCGCGGAAAGGCACCCGGGGTACGCCGGGGTCAGGCGGGAAAAGAAGGCCCAGGTTTCCACCCTCCACCACTGAGCCCGGGCCACGCGTGCGAGGAAGAGAGTGCGGGCTTCTCCCGCCAGGGGGTTCCCACGGACCGTACTGAGCGTGACGCGAGGTGCCAGTTGAAACGCAGACATTAGACCCTCCTGCCCCTCTGCCCCATAAAACTCCCTGCACATGCAGAAATTCGAGCGAGAAGAGACAATCCCTGAAATTAGGTTCTGCAGGAACCTTTTCCTGCGGTGAAGGAAAAACATCACTATTCAGCCTTCCTTGGGTGGTGGTGGGGGGGGCGGGTGTTTTGTTTGTTTGTTTGTTTGTTTGTTTGTTTGTTTGTTTTTAATACACAACTCTTGCAGGAAAATTGGTCACATTTATTTGCAAGGAGCGGTGGACACATGGGTCCCCTGATCTTGGCTCTGGAGCTTCTCTCGAGTGTCCGTCCATCTTCTTACATCTGACGTTTGTTAAGAAATCAGCGTTGAGTCCCTAGATGCGGAGCAGGGAGGAAAATCCCTGTGTTAAGTAAATACACGCCCGCCCGCACGGCTCTCCCGAGCCCCTCCACGCCGCGTTTCTGCGGCGGCCCAGTGCAGGAGCAGCATTTCCGCCTCTCTCTGACCACACTGCTCTCTGGGGCCGGTCGAGCCGCCAGCCTCTCCTGCTGCTTGCTCACTTGCTGCGCGCTCCGAGCCCTTCGATTATTTCGTTTCTGTCTTAACCTACACAGGAAACGGCTCGCAGTCGTGGACAGACGAACGCACACACGCTTTGGCTCAAAAGTCCCGAGATTACGATGCAGGGTGGAAGGAAGCAGAGGGGGGGGAATAAAAATTAAAAAATTAAAAAATTTAAAAAAGGCGCTTCTTCGCGTGTCAGTCCAGGACCAGGAGATGCTCGCCCGCCCGACCCGGGTCGCGAGCCACGCGGGAAGCTTCCCCCAGCGTGGCTCCGCGGTCCTCTGCTCCCAGCCCTGGAGGAAGCCTTTCCGCGCGGAGAAGCGAGACTATGCGCTTCGGACGCTGAGGACGATGTTCAAAGACAAAGAGGAAAGATTTGTGAGAGCAAGGCCTTCTGCCCGTGCGGCGGCGCCTTACTGATAACGCCAAAAAAAAAAAGGGGGGGGGCGGGGGGAGGGGGGATTATTTATTTTAATTAAATCCCCAGCGCCGAGGCGGCCTGCCCTGGGATGGTGAGCCCCACCCCCAGCCCTGCCCCAACCACCTTGGAAAAATAAAAGGATCGCGAAGGCCCCTCTCGGCCTGGGTGGTTGGGAGCTGGCAGAGAGGCGTGGGGGGCTGCGGCGGGATGCCCGGTGTAATGGAGCCAGCCTGTAGGGGGTACTTAACATTTAATTCCCAGCCGGTCCGCCCCTGTTCCCGGACTGACAGTGGGTAATTGGGAAAGAGGACGTTGCTCTTTTGATGGCCCGCGCCGGCCAGTCTCGCCGACGCCACACTGGGTTTGACGTCACGGGCCCAGCCCCAGAGCCGGGAGCACAGAGCAGGGGGGAGGGAAAAAGGAGAGGAGGGGGATACCAGCGAGGGAGGGCCGAGGTCGGCCCCGGGACCCACGGGGAAGGAAGGGGGGGAGGGAGCGCGGCCGGAGAGAGGCTGCGGCGCGTGGCCTGAGGCGCAGAGCCGGGCTGCGAGGGTCTGGGCTAGGCCAGGCGCCGGCCTGACCCGCCTCGCCGGCAAATGCAGGCCGGGCTTCCTCCTCCGGGGGCGCGGGGGAGGGGAGCGGAGCGGAGGGGAGGGGGCTCGAGGCCGGGAGGAGGGGGGGGAAGGGGGTCCGGATCGCCCCTCTGCCGTGCCCTGCAGAGCTGCTCCCGGCCCCCTGCGGAGACGCTCCGTGCCCTCCCGCAGCCCTGCCCTGCCCGCCCCTCCCCGGGCACCCCGGCCCCGGCCTGGCCTGCGAGCCCCCCTCCTCCCCCGGAGCGGCCGGCGGACAAAGCCGGGAGGAGACGGAGGACGAAGCTGCCGCCCCCGGCTCCCGGAGGGCGCGAGGCCTCCGTCCGCAGGGTAAGGGGCTGGCCACTGGCCTGGATGCCTGGGGCCCTGGGGGCAAGTATCCGGGAGCCGAGCAGGAGACGACGCAGCCCCCGCCCTCCCACCAGCACCACGACCCCACCCCCCCCAGGGGCCGAGTCCCTGCGTGTGGCGACCGGAGCCAATTTGGCCTATCTGCAGCGCCAGGCCTCGAGGCGGCTGCTCTAGGCGTCAAGTTGAGCGGGGTGTGTGTGCCCTCTTGGGGAAAGGGTAAGAAATGGAGCCTGACTTTCTCTCCCGGGTCGGGGTAAGCTGGGGGACCCCCCCCCAAAAAAAAACAAACAAACGCCCATGTACAGGTCCCACCCACCGTCCCTCCGCGAGCGCAGAGACTGCCCGGATGGAAGCGGGGACCGCGGTCCCGCGGGGCCGAGGGGAGGAGCTTGACCCCCCCCCAGGCTCACTCCTGGGGGTCTCGGGACCCAGAGATCGCAGATCCACGAAGCCGGCGTCACCCACGCGAGCCCGCGACGGGCGCGTGCAGGCGAGCTCCGCGAGGCCGAGGTGCCGGGAGCGGGCGTCCGCGCGCTGCCCGCAGCCGGGGACCCCGGGAAGCCGAGCCTCGGGGGTCGAAGCCATAAAGTCCCTAATCCCGCGCAGGGGGGGGGGGGGAGCGAGCGTGCCCCGGGCCGCCCGGGGCGGTCATTTGAGCGTGTTGACTTAAGGACTTTGCCAGCGGAGCGCGCGCGAAACAGTCGGATTTCCAGCGAGGCAGCAAATATTTTGCCAGCGACAGAAAGAGCGGGGCCGGGCCGGGCCGCGCCGCCGAGGCCCTCCCCCCGCAGCCGCGGCGCCGGCCTGGGCGGCCCCGGCCTCCCAGGGAGAGGCAGAAACGAAGCCGGGGACCTGCGGGGCTGGGGGGATGGCGGGGAGGGCGCCGAGCCGCAGCCGCGGCCAGGAGTCGGAGCGCGGCCCGGGGGAGGAGACACCCCTTCCCTCTCCGGCCCCATCCATCTTCCTTGGCGGCGATCGGTCAGTAAAAACGGTGTGAAGCAGCCGCGGCCGCTGTGCGTCTGGGGAGGAAGCGAGGCCAGAGGTGGCGAGGCCGGCGCCGGCGCCCCTCGCCAGCCCGGGGCACACCTGGGCGGTCTGCAAGCCCCAGGCCGGCGGCCAGTGCGGCGCGGGGCGCCCGGCGCGGCCCCGCGGGGCCTTTCATGGGGTGTCTCCATGTTAATAGGGGCCATTGTTGGGGCAATTAGCGAGAGACAATCGTCGCCAAGAGGCGTTTAATTCGATTCCCGGCGCTGGCAGCCGCCGGGGCGAGGGGGGCCCCGGCAGGAAGGGTCCGCTCCCTTCCTTGCGGGTTTTGGGCTGAGGCGTGGACGTTTGAACCGTGGCACGTTGGAGGCGGCGCGAGAGCGAGCTGGTCCCTGTCCCGGTCCCGGGCAGGGTGCGCCCGGGTTGGGCCTCGCGCCTGCCGGAGGGAGGAGGGAAGCGGAGACCCCGGGGAGGCAGACACCGGTCTCCCTGCTCCTGCGCCCCGGGGAGGCGAGCCCCCCACCTCGATCCCGCGAAGCGCGCGTCGCAGTCTCCGTCCTCGTCGGGAGGAGGGGCGCGCGCACCCCCCTCTCCAGCGAGCCGGCCTCGCCGCCCCCTCCTCCGCCCGGGGCCTCGGATTAGGTTACCGTGGCCGGGCGAGGGTTTTTACTGGATGCGAGAATAGCACAGGTAAAGCTGTATAAACAGCCCGCCGGCTGCAGGACGGGGAGGGTTACGCCGGGGACACGGCCCCGGGAGGGAGCCGGCTCCGGCTCCGGCTCCGGCTCCGGCGCGGCGCCCCGACACGGCGTAGGTTCCACACACACGCCCCGTGCTGTCTGCGCGCTCCCCACCGCGGCCCCTTCCCCGTCCCGCATGAGCTGAAATGCCGCGCGCGGAGCGAAACCCAAAGGCGAGGAGCTGTTCTCTTGCAAAGAAACACAGCGAGTAAGGGACCCGGGGAGAGGGGACCCTCCGAACTCCCGGGCGAAGGGAACGATGCTGGAGGCGGACGCGTCCAAGGGGACACCCGCGGGAACCCGCGCGCGCCGCTCTCTTCCCGGCTCCCACGCCCACCCGCCCCAGGCCCGAGGTCCATCCACCTGCCCCGGGAAACGCGCCCTCGCTTTGTGGGGGGCGGGGGGGGAGTGGTGATGTGTGGTTTAAATTACTTTTTTTTTTTTATGCTTATTCATCTATCACCGGTGAAAAATCGGAAGGAAACCCGCCCCGGGCCAGGAGGGGAGCAGCGGAAAGATGTGAAGCGTCAGAGAGAGGCGATGCGCTGGAGAGATTACCGCCCCCCCCCTCCGCCCGGCTGGGCCCCCCGGCTCTGAGGGGTCGTGGCCCTGCTCCTGCCGCTCCCCTCCTCTCCCCGGTCGAGAAAACCCTTCTGGTAGCGAGATTAAAAAAAAATGGGGCAGGTGGGGGTGCCCCGGAAAGGGGGAGGCGGGAGCGACAGGCCCAGGGGTGTCTGCTTTGAACTGAACAGCGCTCCGTCAGGGGCTGAGGAAGCGGGGAGCCCCGGGGCTGGACAGGAGAGGAGGACTGCCCTGTAAGGGGGTGCGGAGGGAGGGCTGGCCTCCCAGGTCCCCCCAATCCCCGCCACCCCGGCCTTGGCAGTTAGGGGGACAGGTGGGCGCCTCAGGGAAAAGGAAGGGATGGAGGGCTTCCAGCTGGTCCGCGCGAGGCCCTGGGGCCACAGGCCTCTGGTCCGGCCCCCAGCGGTCCCCCTGACCCTCGGAGGGGCCCCAGGCTCTGCTCCCACGCCAAAGCAGCCGAGACTCCCTGGGAAGGGCGCGACCAGCATGCCCCGGGACTCACCCGGCGAACCCCAAGCCCCGGAACTCTGCGGGTGACGGCGGACGCGCGTGGGCCCCTGCCCCGCTCCCCAGGCCCCGGCCTTTCGGCTGGGCGCTGGCCGCCTCCTCCCCGCCATCTCCTCCGGCCACTCGGGCTTGTCACTTCAGGCGGAGGGCTTTATCGTGGGGCTATTGTGGTCTCACTTCTCCAGCTTCGCCCGACACCGGGGGTGTGGTGGTCGCTGGACAGTCCCCGGTGGGATTCAAGGGGAGGGAGATTTCGTTCTCATCTGGCCACAGGCGACAGGAGCTCCGGAAAAGCGGGAGTTGTTCGCGCCCTGCCTCGGAGACGCGGGAGCCGCCGCGGGCACCTCCGCGGGCCTGCCCCGGCCTTGCCCCCCCCCCCCGCTGCCCGACGTCGCCTTGCCGGCCGCCACCGCGTGGACCCCAAGCAATTTACTATACAAAACAACGCAGCAGCGTCACGCAGACCCGCGGCGAGGGACGCCTAGGGAGCCCACCCCGGACAACGCGGTTCTTCCTCGCCCTTCTGAGGACCGCGCCCACCGCCACCAGCTCCAGTCCCTTCTGTCCAGCGGCCAGAAGCGAAGCGGGGCTCGGGGCTCCATCCAGCTCGCGGGCACCTGGGCCCAGCCGGCGTTTGCGGGACCCTCCGGGTTACTTGGACCATGGGGAGGAGGATGTGGTCCCCACACACACACCGCGCGCGGCGGCGGCCCTGCCACACGGCCCAGAGGTGGCTCCAGTAACCCAGGGACGGACACCCGGCTTTTGGACTCTGTCCCCCACGTGCCTTATCCATGTCCCTAATGCCACATGCAACAGTCCCTGCCACACCTTGCCTTAACCTCCGCAAGAGGGGTTCCCAGCCGCCAGGCTGCCACACACCTGCCCCTCGGCAGGCTCCGCGCGTGGCCCTGGGCCGCTCCGGGTCGCAGCACAGAGGCAGGCGCCCACTCCGGGCCCTTCCCCACACCCTAACTCACCCCCATGCCACACATCTTCTGCAGAAAGGCAGGGCAGAAATATCAATAAAGGAAAATGCAGCTCTCCCGTTCTCTGCGCTTTTGGTAGGCAAACCAACGCACCCCTGGGCCCCCAGGGCTGGCGGACGGATCTTGTGTGGAGTGGAGGGTGGGCCTGCGGGGTCCGGGGCTTGTGGACCCAGAACCACGCGCTGGCATCCTCAGAATCCAGCCGGCTTCTCAAAGCGGGGACCTGAGGCCTGCCCGGCAGCTGGCTGGCAGCTGGGCCTCCTGCTCCTTCCCATGCGGATGTCGACAGAGGCACCCCAAAACCACCTGGGGCCCCGGTCGGTCTGACCTGGACACCACACCCCAGCCCGGATTTAAATGGGCAAGAAACGCTTTTCTCAGAATCGCACAAACGTGTACGAGGTTTCATGCCCACCCTGCCTCCCCCACAACCAGCCATCTCGGCCCTGCAAGCATCTCACATCCAGACACCTGGCTCTACTCCGCCGGCCTCAGCTGGGACTCGCCGCCCCAAGCCTGTCGCAGGACCACCGGCCCCGGCACACACCTTCCCAACACAGCCGCCAAGGGGTGAAAGGGCTGCAGAGGCTACTTCATCATTTGTCCCTTTAAAGGGCATTAGCTCCCATCCACAAGCCAGGCGTCCCTCCTGAACGTGGCTGGCGGGGGAGGAGAAAAGGACCGGGAGACAGGGAGACGTGGGGACCAAAGCGGAGGGGGCACCCCGCCGGTGGCAGTCCGCTCCTCTGCCCTGGCCCCAGCCGCCCGCCCGGTGTCAGTGTCCTCAGCACCCGGGCCGGGGATCTGGGAGGAGGCGAAAATGCCCGAAAGCAGCTCTCCTGCCCCGGTTCTCCTGGCCTCCCTGGCCTTTGAACGCTCTCTCTCCTGGCTGGGCCCTGCCTCTGATGGAGTGGCATGCATGTCCCAGAGGTCTTGTGGGTCCCCTGTCCCGGGAGAAAGTAGGATCGTTGTCCCCCTCTGCCCACCCTCTCTCCACCATCCTGGGCACCCTCTCAGAGGCTGTGGTTTTCTTACCCAATTCAGGGCACTCCAGGAAGCAAAGACGCCTACCCCCCAGTCCCCAGGTCCCCAGGTCCCCCCTCCTGGGGGGAGGGGGATGCTGCCAGATGCCCACACATCTGGGCTCCAACTTTTATCGCACAGAGCACAGCTGCTTCTTTAATTATATGCAGAGACAATGAGCCTAAACACACACTTGCAAGCCGAGGGAAAGCAACATGAAATTGACACTTGGACCCTGCAGCTAGCTAGCTGCCTTCAGGAGAAGGCTGAGCTGCTTCTCCCCAATCCTCTGCACCCCTCATACGGAAGACACGTGTCCAGCCGGGCCCAAGGATTCCTACCACCTTTATTTTTCCGTTTAGCTCCCAGCTCCTTCCTCCAAACGAGGACATACACACACACATACACACACACACACACACACACACAGGCACACGCGGTGCTCGCCCAAGGTCACTGCAGAAACAGCCCCGGGTTTCCAGGGAGCAGAAGGAACAATAGGACCGAGGTCTCGGTCACTTTCTTGCAGGGGCGGCTGTCCCTCTGCCAGGGGGGGGGGGAGACCTCCTGTGAATTCTCTCCACGTGGAGCGCGCGGAAAGGCGAGAGCGGAGTTAGAGAAGGTAGCGCTAATTCACTGACCTGGGTGGCTCGGTCCCGCGCCGGCCCGCTGTTTTTTATTTTATTTTATTTTATTTTTTTTGTTTCTCCCTCCCCTTCGACTTGCCGGAGAACTGAAGGCAGCAGAACTGACAAGGCAGATCGCGGCCGCCGTGGTGGCCTCTGCGGTCCCCGCCGCCCCAGCTGTTCACGGCACCCTCTCACGCAGACTCCCAGCAAGAACGCACGCCTGGGCGCTGAGCATCCGAGGAAGCCCTCCCCGCCCCGCGCCCGCTCCCGCCGCCTGTCGACTGCAGAGCGCTTCCGGGTTGCGCAGGGGGGAGGGGGGGCGGGCCCGAGCCTGAGCCAGGAATGAATCGCACCCCCCTTTTGGCAAACGCGCAAGCCACACACGAGGGGTGGGTGATGCTGGCTGAGTCTGGGGGCCGGGGAAGGATTGCCTGAAGGGTGACCAGCCCCCACCCGTCCCGCCTGGGGCGCCTGCAAAGCCCACTCACTGTCTCTGGCAGGGTGGGAATTAACGGGGTAACTGTCATCATCATGGGCAGTTAGTTGACTGGGTCGCTCCCCACCGTAGGGGTAAAGACTTCTGTGGAGTTGTCCTCTCATTTTTGGAGGATGTGGGGACCCCAGAAGAGCGTCCAGAGACTCAGTGGTGGCCACCATCACAGGGCCCGTGTCCCACGGGGCCTTCCCTCTCCCTTCTGAATCTCCCTCCTGTGTCTGCGTGCGCCCATACCTCGGCAAGCCTGCTGGCTCGGGCCACCGCGGGTCAGTAAGTGAGGAGAGCAGGGGTGGACGGTGGGCGAGTGGGCTCTGGGCCTCTCCCTCCCTTGGGCCCTCCTCCTGGCGGGGGTCCCCATGCACACACTCAGGAGGGGTTTGGGGAGAGGCTCTGTGGGGGCCCCAATCATAAAGAATTCTAGGGGAAAGTTGCCTTTTAGGAGAGTGAGAAGAGAGAGAGAGAGAGAGAGAGAGAGAGAGAGAGAGAGAGAGAGAGAGAGAGTTCTGAAGATAAAATGTTTAAAGCAAATGACCTGTGAGTCCACCCACTGGACCCAGCGAGCTCCAGCCCCCGTGGGAAGCCCCCGGCTCCTGCCCCATCCCCGCTCCTGCTGGTGGCAGATCAGAATAACCCACGGAGGAGTCTGCCGAGAAAAAAAAAAAACAACTCTGCGGAGTAAAGTGAACCCCTGTGAACACCGGGCGGTGGAAAGGTCAGGTGCGTGTGTTTTGACAGGTAGAGCTTTTTCCCTTCACCATGTTTATACAGTGGGAATATGGAGACTGACTTGCAAAACAAATACATCTTTGGGGAGGAAGCGAATAAAACCTGTCCGCTTGGAAGAAAGGAAGGCAAGACGTTGCCGGTGCGGGGACCAGGTAGGAAGGAAGGAAGGAAGGAAGGAAGGAAGGAAGGAAGGGAGGGAGGGAGGGAGGAAGGGAGAAGGCGACGCGCGCGCAGAGGCGCACGGCGTCCGGCGCCGGCCGCGGAGCCTGGTGTCCGCCGAGAGGGTGCAGACGCTGCCCGGGCCCGGCAGCCTGGCGCTCGGGATGGGCCGGCGCTGCGGGGCCGCGGCCGCCCCTGGACCCCGAGGCACCGCGGCTCCCGGTGGCGCCCTCCGCGGCCACCCTCGGGGGTCCGGGCTGCGGCGGAGAGCGCGCAGCGAGGGGCTCGTCGTCTGCCAGCCAGGCCAGGCCAGGGGAGGAGAAGGGGGGCCCCCCCGCCACGGAGGGAGCCCCGAAGCGCACCTCCGTCACGCGCGGAGCCCCTCCTCCGCCCTCCTGGCCTCCCGCGCCCGCCTTCCGCCACCAAGCGGCCGAATCCATTTCCCTGGCGCCAGGGCGCGCGGAGTCGGCGGCGCTGCGCTTTGCGGGGCGCAGGGCAGCGGGCCCTCCTCCCCGCGGGCTCCCCACCACCTGTTGCCCGGCCCTTCGCGGGGGTGCTGCGTGCGCCGGGGGCTGCGGGGCCCCAGAGGATCCCGAGACCCCCTCGCGCCTCGTCGTCGCGCGCTGCCACTCGGGGACCTGGACGGCGGGCCCCGGGCGGGGCCGCCCGCCACCCAGACGGTGGCAACTGTCTCCTCGGCCTCGGTGTTAGCTGTTCCCCCAACTCGTCTTCCCCTAGGCCCGTGGGGCCCTCTGAGTCTTCCTCCGAGCTGGCCCCTTTGGATGGGGGGCGTCACAATATCCCACGTCCCCCCCCCGCACCCCCTCTACACACACCCCAAGATTCTCTCCCAACCGCAAAGCCCGAGTTCCGCCCCTTCGACCCAGGACCCCCGCCCGCACCCCGCGAGCCAAGTCTGGGTCCCGCTTCCGCGTCTCCAGGCGCTCTGGGCTCCCCCCCACCCCCGCGTCCCCGCGCGCGCGCCCGCGGCCTCCGGGGGTTCCCGCGGGGCTGGCGGCCCCTCTCCGCGTCCCTTTTCTGCTGACGCGGGCCCTGGCTCGTCTCCGGGTCTAGAGGGACTCTGGCGAGGGACAGAGAAATGTGAGCGCCCACGCGCGGCTGCCCCGTCACCCCGATGCCACCTCTAGCAGAGGACGGCTTCCTGGGTGGACAGTCGGCTGCCAGACGCTCAGACTTTACAGAGAAAAACAGCCCCGCCGAGGCGGTTCACGCGTAACTGGTTTCCACTCCGATGGCCAGGCAGGGGCAGCGCTCCGGCCGGGCGCTCCTTGTCTCTTGATGGCCTCAGAGGCGGACACCGCCGCTAACTGGGGCTGCGACAGCGAATGATGCCGGGCGGGCTGGGGGGAGACCTGAGGTTGGGGCAGGTGGGGTGCAGGAAGGAGAGGATTTATCTTGAGAATTTATCCAGAGCGAGGCGCGCTGGGCGCTTCGGCGGACGGGAGGAAGATTTATTCACGATTGGGGGACGCTGGCTGGCCCCGGCACACTGGAAAGATGTTGCTTTAATGAAGCCACAAGTCGCCTTCTGAATTTTAAAAGCTCCCAGCCTGTCTCGCGGATTCGTGGTGCGGGTCTCTGTGTGCGCGCGTGTGTGTGTATATATATATCCGCGCGCGACAGAGAGCAGAGCGGCCCTGCGCTGTTCCCCAGCCACTGTCTGGAGTGAAAGGCCGAGTGAGGGCCTGGACATTCTGGGTGCTCAGAGCCTGCCCTGGTCCAACGAGCCAGAGGGGACAGGGTGACATCCCTCCCAAGATGTCAGCGCTCTCAGATGACCCGTTTTATCGAGAAGTCCTTGCTTGGGGCGCACGAGGAGGCAGGGACCCAGCTCTCCCTGCGCGCACAGAGGGCAGGTGACCCTCAGGCGCATCTCACCTGTGGCCGGCACCCCGGCCCACCATCCCCTGCTGCCCCCCTCCCGGGGGGTGAAAGACCGCAGGCCTTTTAACCCCTTCACCCTGGGCAGAAAGGCCTCCTTCCTGGGTTTGGATTCTGAGGCTCCTTCTGGGCCTGGGGACGGAGCTCGGCTGTGGGGGGGCCTTCCTGGAGGCCATCGCGCCAAGCTGATTATAGGGCACCAGCACTCACCGCGCTAAGCCGCCCGTCGCGTGGGGCCACAGGCCTCCAAGCAGAGGCTTGGGGTCGAATTTTAAATATAAACGCAAGTCACCCACCGGGCTTGTGGAGGTGGAAGGCAGCTCAGTGAATAACTACATAGATCACAGAAATATAGTGCGTTGTGGACCTCTGCCACCGCCAGGTACATGATGAGTTCACCTGTTGGAGAAGGAAGAAGGAGAGACACCCTGTGGGAAGAAACCATCGCTGGCAGGACCTACATTCAGTCTGTCTAAGACGGGTGGCCACTTGGAGTTGCTCTAGCAGGGCTGGGGACAGCGTCTGTGTATTCTTCTGGGTTTCCAACACCCCGTTTCTTTCCCCTAAAACACAGGTGGTATTTTTCGCACCATCCCTTCATCATTTTTTTTTTTCTACCTCCGTGCACCTCCCCTCACACGGGTTTACTCCTTGGCGTCCCCTCTCCGCCAGATGAGAACACACTCCACCTTGGCCTTGGTTGGAAAGTTCTCATCTTTCAGTTCCATTCATTGAGATTTAATTTATTATAAATGCGTAAGGGGTGGGGTGGGGGGAGGAGGTGGTTGTTGAGAGGAAGTAGATGGGATATGGGGAAGGAATACCAGTTCTTTCATTTTTTTCCCCTTTTTTCTTTTTCCCAACAGAACATTTTTGTTAAACTCAACTTTCAGGTCTGCGACGTTGCCTCCGTCTCCCCGCCCAAGAAGGCCGCCTGATTGGGGACGACGGGGTGGTACGGGACCCTTGCCCTGTCCCTGGCCGGGGGCATTGGGTGGTGTGCAGCCTCAGACGTCTCCCATGAAAGTTTCACGAAGCAGTGACTGGAAAAAAATTTTTTTTTAAAAGAAAAAGAAAAATTCCGACCTATTCCACCCACGCGCCCTAAATAAATAGCCCCGTTTGCAAATTCCTATCAATTATTACATGATGGGGGGAAATCCTATCTGAAAATAAAGCACGTGGACGCGGAGAATTTTAATTAAATCTTACTGTGGCTATAATAACATGGCAGTGATTTTTCATTCGGCGCTTGCCTGCTCACCAGTGTTTTATGGCGTTTCCTTGCCTCTGACTTTATTTTAAAATATTAGACGAGGTGGAGAATTGTAAACGAGTCTTTCCTTATCTGTGCCGCTCACATATCCAGGATCAGAGGAGCTGATTAAGAAAGAAGTCAGAGGCAACGTTGGATTCATAATGATTTGGAATAATGAATCCTTATCTCTGCTTTCCAGATTATCTGCCTTTCAGCTCCCAATGTTTTGTTACATGGGATAATTTATTGCATCTAATACATCACAATGAATCTGATGGTGGGACGTGATGGCCACAGTGTGGTGAAAAGGGGGACTCTTTCTTTCTTTTTTTTTTTTTTTTATCCCGGGGCAATGAAACTGCTTTTTGCAGTTTTTTAATTGGGAAAATATAAGGTAGATCTGATAAAAAATAATAATAATAAAAAAAAAGAGCGCGGGGTGTAATCTCGCCTGCTCCCGCCTTCCCATGCCGCTCTTTGATTAGTGTGTCAATTTCAGGCTGAAATTAACAAGATCGACCCGAAACCAGGGCTTCGTTCCTCCCCAGCGCCCAGATCCTAATTTTTAACATGATTTATTTTTATGAAAAAGGAGATAATTAATCATAAACACTGACTGAAGCACGGAGCCAAGTTCAGATAAAATGCCATTTGCATCTTTATATGGAAAGATAGCGATAATGTTCATTTTTTTTTCCCTGAGATTTGCTCTCTCCTCACCATCTCCTGCCCCCACAGAGCTCCCATTCTGAGCGGTGCCCATCCCAGCCCCGTTCTGAGTGAACGAGTGAAAAAAAGAATCCATTCCAGGTTTCTTTCCGTATTCATTGCTCTCTTTTAAAAAGTATGTGTGTGTGTGTGTGTGTGTGTGTGTGTGTATATATGTATATATGTACATGCATATGTATATGTGTATATATGTATATATGTACATGCATATGGATGTGTGTATACATGTATATGTATATGTGTGTATATACACACATATAGGTGTGTGTAGCTCTTCTAACTTTGTCACCGCTTGCAGACTGTGTGCATGGGTGGTGGGTGGACCTGCCCGTTCCCCTAGACACCCCTCCCACACCCACCCTCATCCTCTTCCCTCCCTCTCAGAGTGAGAAAGCAGAGGACACACATCTCATTTAATGGTTAATTAGTTACAATAATTGGCATTTTTGTTTCCTTTGTCTTTTGCCCTAACACCCAAGGAACAAAAGCCATCTGAACGCAACAGGCTTTCCTCTCTGCCTCTTGTGGGATGGATTTCAGAATCCAGGGCTATACCCAGAGCCTCCCCCCGCCCCCCGCGAGGACAGCAGCAGCCACCCCCAGGCTTCAGGGAAGTTGAAGGGGCAGGAGCCACTGGTAATTTGCTTTTAAGCTTTTTGCGCCTGTTGATCGCTTTCTGGTTGCTTGGATTACACGATGGTTGCGAATATGCAAACCAGGGAGGAGAGATTCACACATATTATTCGCTCTCCAATTGCCCCTCCTGACGTCAGATCATAATTTGCTGGTAATTGGATGGCTTGCGGCCGAATAAGGCTCATCTGAGATTCTCCACGTTTCTCTGGGTCGCAGTAGATTTGGTTCTGGAAAGTGGGAGGACGACTTGATTTTGTGTGTGTGTGAAAGAATTCTGTTCTGTTTCCTGTAGTTGCTATTGTCTTGCTTCTCTCCTCCTACGCTTAAGTACATTGACTTCTGAAATGCGAGGAGATGGGGTCTGTTTCTTGGGACTATGATTTTGTAGACAGTCCCCGAGTAGGTTGACGGATGTTGGACTCAGCAGGTGAAAATGCAGGAAGAGGGGGTGCTGTTGAGGGTCGTCGGGGCCCAGACTCCGTTCCTGCCTTGGCTTAGACCTGCAGAGTCCTGGGTGTCCCCCTTCCCGCCACCCCTCTCCTGAGAGAGGGACTGCCTCAGGCTGCCAGCCAGCTGGAGTTTTCAAGACTCGGTTCCCAAGACTGTCCCACACTCCCAAAGTAGGCAGCCACGTCATCTCAGATTTTAAAAGCTGGAATCTCGATTATAAAGATATTTTGAATTTTGGGTGGAGAGAGAGAGAGAGAGAGAGAGAGAGAGAGAGAGAGAGAGAGAGAGAGAGGAGACCTGGTTGGTTTCCCTCCATCTTTCACTTCCCTTTGGCCTTAGTGGACGGACCTCAGACGTCCTCAGACACCCAGGATCCACTGCTGTGTTCGATCCTGGGTGACGCGCCCTCCTTCTTCTCCCCTTCTCTGCCTCCTTCTCCCCTCTCCCCATCCTCCCCCGCCTCCTCTCTCCCCCTCTCTTTAGGACACACGACGCCCAGAATTTCAAGTATCCACTATAAGGAATATTAATTTCTCAGCCCCAAGCAGCGCGGTGCAGATGCTCTGATAGGGAGGAGGAAGCCGCAGCTGCCCTCGACGAGACAGCCCAGCCGAGCCGGCCCGCTGGGCCGTTCCCATGCCCAGGTGAACATGCAATTTCCCAGCATTATCTGCGCACTTAAACTCGCGCGCTCCCAGTCGGTGCCAAGATGCATTTGCATACTATTTGCAGCTGTAATTAGCTGATGCGCATCTCCCGGCCTCCCCTTTTGTTTCTCTCGGCATCTGGTCCTCCACGGATGCCACGTTTGATCTTTCATAGACAGGATTCCCAACAGCGAGGCCTGCCCCAAATCGTATCTTATCGCCTCGGCTCCAAGATCTTTCGAGAAGGAGGGAGGAGGGGAGAGACGACGGGGTGTGGGGAGAATGGAGCTTCGCGAATCAGAGTGTTGAAGAGGTGGCGTTGGAATAAGGGGTACGGTGATGGAACAAGCCGGATCCGTGGGGAGTCACGGTGGGTGGGGGTGGGGCGAGGCGGGGACCAGCCCCTGGGGATGGGGGAGCCTGGGAGAAGTGGGTGATTCTTCAGAGAGCTGGGGCTGACCCCTGGAACACGGACGGGGCGGGGAGCACGGACTGCGGGGATCAGCCCGCCCCAGGAAGGCGTGTGGCCCTCCCTCCTTTTCAGGGGACACGGAACGGCCAGGGCCCGGAATGAGCCCCTCTGTTGGGTGCTGCCCTCCAGTAAAAACTAGAACTTCGGAGACCAGACGACACATTTATCTGCCCATCTGTCTGTCTCCCGTGGGCAGAGGGCACAGCCGTCCTGAATCCCTCACATGCTACTGACACTGTTCTAAAGAAATAACCTCCCTCTTAAAAAAAAAAGAAAGAAAAGAAAGAAAAAGGAGAAAGGAATCAGAAGAAAAAGAGAAGACAAGGAAACGGAGACGAGGGACTATTAACAGGGGGGTGGGGACAGGGCGTCCGCCCCGGCGGCCACAGCCGCCTGCAGAACCAGAGAAGTGTCCCCGGGCCGCGCCCCGGTCCTCATTGTTCTGTAGTTTCTGACTTGGGTGGCGGGGGACGGGCAGGCGGATGGGGTGGGTATTTGTGGGAATCCGGGGGGCCGCGGGGAGCAGGGAAAGGGAAGAAGGAAGAGGAGGAAAAAAAAGAAGACAGGACGGAGTCGGCTTTCATGCCAATCATCGGGACAAATAGCTAACATTTAGCGTTTACACCCGCACTGGCGGCGGCCTGGCGCGGCGCGGGCCCGGGCCCCGGCTAAGATGTCGCGCGAGCCTTTGCAGAAACGCGCCCCCGGCTATCAGGTTCTCCGCATCGCCCCCCTGTCGCGGGGCTTCGGTTTCAGGCTGGACTTGTCCAGTGTCTGCGCCGCTGCTGGAGCCACCGAAGGAGTGTCCGGGAGGCCGAGATCAAATCGCGCCGGGGTCAGGGCGGTTTAGTTAGCGGCGCGGGGCGCTCGGGGCTCGGGGCTGGTGTGGGGCCCGCGGGGAGTGGGGGGGCGGGGAGGGAGGGGGGAAGGAAGGAAGGAGAGAGAGAGAAAGGAGGGAGGGAGGGAAAGAAGGAAGGAAGAAGAAAAGGAGGAAAGGAAGGAAGGAAGGAAGGAAGGAAGGAAGGAAGGAAGGAAGGAAGGAAGGAAGGAAGGAAGGAAGAGAGGGAGGAAGGAAGGAAGAAGAGAAGGAGGGAGAGAGAAAGGAGGGAGGGAGGGAAAGAAGGAAGGAAGAAGAAAGGAAAGGAAGGAAGGGAAGACCCCGACACAGGTGGGCCGAGAACCCCACACACCTCCACACCCTTGCAGGGCAAAGTGAAGCTCTCAGTTTGCGAAAAGTCCCATAAAAAGTTTTTTTTTTTTTTTTAATGAGGCTCATTTTCTAAAGTGACTTTAAGAAGCTGGGCTCTCGTCCACGTGTGCCTTTGGCCACTGCATTAGCTCAGGGCCTCAGTTTCCCCACGTGCAGAGGGGCTGGAACTTGGTGGTTAAGGTCCCTTCCTGCTGGGGACAGAGGGTAGGCTGTGTGCGTGGGGGGCGTGTTACAGGGGAGGGAGTGGAGTGTGCGGAGGGGACCTGGGACCACCCCCGCAGCCTGGCCACTCCGACTTCCAGCAGAGAGGGCCATGCACCCCTCAGCTCCAGCACTGAGGGCCCCCCAGTCCCCAGAGCTCTGCAGTCGGAAGCAGTAGCCACCGTTCTGGGGTCGCCGCCCCGGCCAGGCCGGCTTCCCTGCGCGGTCCCCGAGGGTCCTCGCCCTCTCTCCTCGGGGTCTTGTGCCTCCCACCGGTTTGCAAAGGGGAACAACTTTTGGGGGGCGGTGAGGAAGCGGATGGAGAGCTCTTTCCCAGCTCCAGTGTGGGAGCCGAAGTCCCCACAGGCGCAGCCTTGGGGGGGGGGGCGCTGGGAGCGGTGGTTTCGGGGCTCCGCGCCCAGAAGAGGGGTTACCAATCGATTAACCGCAGGCGGCTCCTTAGGAATTGTGGTCTCTCCCCCATTCCCCAACCTTTATTCTTGAGACCCGGTCTCTGTGCTGGGGGTGGGGGCAGGCGCGAGCGCTCCAGGCTCTGGGGAGGGGGGTGTGTCACAGGCGGGAAGTGGGGTACACCCTACTCGACGATGCATTTCCGCGAACCCCGAAGCCAGGCGAAAACCGAGTGGGGGCAGCAGGCAGCCAGCAAGAGGCTGCTTCCAAGGCTGCTCTCAGGCTCCAGGGCTGGGACCCGGGGGACCCCCCAGCCCCCCCATCACCCCCACTCCGGTGCAGCTCGGGGGTCCGGCCGAGGCTGAGCGCCTGCCAGGCCCGAACCGCTCCGTCCAATGCCCGCGAGCCTGCAGCGTGGGGCTCGGTGTGGGAGGCTGTGAGCGTGGGGGGGACTCGGGGGGAGGGACACCCCTCCTTTTGGCGAGTCTCTTCCCTCCCCTCGGCGGAACTCTCCAGGAGAGTCATGAAGACGAATCACGATGCTACTTTCCTGCTTCTTTCTCAAATTAAAACGAGAGAGAGAGCGAGAG
>PVKZ01007016.1:0-27433 GCA_004027375.1 Macroglossus sobrinus | reverse complement strand
TATTCTAGTTAGTCCTCAATTATTCTGCAGTTTTCCCCATCTATAAGAGATTGGTAGGGAACATGCATGATTGTATTTTTTTGTCTCCCAAACTAGATTGTCATTCCTCAAAGTTACCCTCTTAGTCCTCTCCCAAGTAACTAGTCCTCACACATGCATTCATTCATTTATTCATCCAATGAGCATTTACTAAGCATTCAGTGTAAGCTAAAGCATTAATCTAAATGCTCAATCAACTCATTTAATTCCTGTAACAACTATGTAAGTAGGCGCTGCAACATCCTCATTTTATACTTGGAAAACTGAGGCTGTGTAGGGGAGGAAACATAATTTTACCTCTATCCTTCTAGATTCTTGGCTGAGACTACCCTCCATAATAAAAGACAGATTAATAGGAGAAAAGCTACAAGTATAATAGCATGGATATCTCCAATACACATAGAAAAGACCAAAGAAAACTGAGTAATTCTCCCTCCCTGCATATGGCATAAGCTAACAACTTAAATACCATCTCTAGCTAAAGACAAATGAAAGGTATTGGATAGGAGAGAGTCAGGTTTTAGGCAAAGCACAGTAAAAGGGGTAAGGTTGTTATGCAGATTTAAGTCCATACCTTCTTCATTGACAAGTGTTTCTCCAGATTTAGTCATTAGCCTCTTCCTGGTACTGATAAATGTAAACATAAATGTAAATGTCTCTTACAAAAGGATTACTAACTTTCACTTGGTTTGCAGAGCTTTTTTTATGCCACTGGTTTTTTGTTTGTTTGTTTTTATTTTGTAATAATAAACCTAAAATAATCCTTATTCCAAAGAGGTATATTTTGGAATGACAAATTCTGCTCCCTTTTATTTCTTTAATATCCTTGCATCTGCTTTTCCTTTCCTACTTCATTATTTTAGCTTTGAGGAATTCTTATTGGTGTTTTATATCAATTAGAATTTGATTCAGCTAACACAAAAAAATCCAAATTGCCATTGGCTTAAGCAATAGGGAAGTTTATTTTTCTCTCATCTGAAATAATTCCAAGACTAAACATCTAGGGCTGTACTAGAATTTTACTCAATTATAAAGGCACCAGGAATTGTGATCCCTTTCTTTTTTCTATCTCAAATTCCTAATGTGGTCTAAGATACCTGGGAAAGCTCCAGCCATTGCATCTGTGTTCAGTACATTAAAAGTTAAGAAGGGAACTTAGGCAATATATCAGTTATCTTTAAGGAGCATTCCTAAATGTCCCACACATCACTTTATTTACATTACATTGGACAAAACTTAGTCCTCTCATTTATTGCTGAAAAGATGGTTCAAAAATGTAGTCATTTAGTGACCCACATTGACACACCAAACAAATTTAGTGTTCTGTTACTAAAGAAGAAAAACATGGATTTGGGATTAGCAACTAGCTGTTTTTACTACATTATTACTGAAGTAACTTGAGAAAATAATTCAAGGAAAATAAATGTTTAAAGGATGGCTAGGGGCAATGCTGTGGTCTTGCCTTTCTCCAAAGTCCTTTTTCCACATTGGTCTTATTTCAAACTACTTGGGTTTGTACACCTACCTCTAAAATTGTTTCAAAAAATCTAATTCTGATAGCAAAACATAATGATTTTCACATTCATGAGTATTTGACATTTGTGGTAATAAGTTGACATTTCTCTGCCCTTGAATTAACTGATGACCTTAATACATTTAAACATGAGTGAAAAAAAATGGAGAACAGATAGCTGAGTCTGGAGTTTGTGAGTTCCTTTGTCGAGTCATGGCTTTATAATCCAATCTGTTTCCTGTTTGCCACTCCTCATTTTTATAATGTATAAATGAGAGGTGACTACTTACAAATGAAGGAAACAATGGTTTAAGCATAAATTATCCCAAAACACGTAAGCACTGCACTTCAGTACCTAAATTGTTCCTTTTTCTTAAGAATGAATTTTACTTCTTTTACTTTACTCCTTATAACTAAAGCACTGTGCCTCTCTTTCTGAAGATTGTAATAATAGGCTGATACACAATGTAGCTACCAAACTGCTAAGCTATTAATAAAGACTCCATGTAGGAATCTCAGAACACTTGAACTTAGGTAGAGAATGGGGAAGCTAGTTTCAAATTCTGCTAATATGTAGCCATATTCATTTTTGTTAGTCAAGAAAATATACCCAGACCACTTTACCATCATACCCCTACAAGAAACAGAATGGCCAGTGAGCTCTAAATAAATGACATTGACATTTGTATGCAGATTTTCTGTTTGAAATTGCTTCCCTCTTTACTTTGTTCTCTCTGTATTAGCAGCTATGTTAAAATCATTGTTCTTTCCAAGAATGGGCATGGTATTTTTTATTGATGTTCTTACTTAACATCTAAAATTCCAAGATCTTGAATTCTTATGCCTTCATCATCCCTTATATTTTAAAATGAAACAGTTTATTATTTGTATTCAGAAATAGTCTGGAATTGTATGATAATTCTGGTAATCCAAAGAAATTTCCTAAAATACTTCTTCATTAAAGAAAATAAACTATCATATGGATTCATTAAAAGTAAAACCTATGCATAGTAGCAAACTTGAGCAAACTACAGTGGTATACCCCTCAATAGCATAATTTTCAAAGAACTGACTTGAATCCTGTGAGCTTCTTATTCTTGGGGAGCCCTTCCAAAGGCTATATTAGACTTCTTCCTTTCGAGGAAGCAGAATTTTCACAGCTTGCCTTGTCCAGCTGTGAATTCATCTTTCAAAATACCAATATTTTTGATGCAATTTTTCCCATATACAACCCATTTACTTTGCTTTTACAGGCTTTAACAACAGATTCTTAGATCTAGAATATTTACTGTGCAGACTCTGGACTGGGAATGGATACTCAACTGTTAGTGTTTATTAATCCACTTAGCTAACACACATATGGTTCTCCATCCTCTATTCTTTCTTCATTGTTTCAGGTATTGACTCCTGGGATCTAATTAGTGCAATGATTTCTTCTGTAGGAGGTTTTAATCCCATGTGTTGTATCTGGCATCAGTAGAACTCAGCAATATCTAAATTCAAACAGTTCTATTTTCTATTTAGATACAGCTGGAGGTCAAGATTTAATTGTATGAGAGCCAGTAAAAACATAACTCCTCATTACTTGCTTTGCTCCATGCTCTGTCTTTTAACCCCAAACCACTAATGCTACTTCTAGTTCTTGGGCTGGTATGCAGTCTTTAGTGACTGGTGTCAAGATGGAGGAGATTAGAGTGATTTTCTCATTTGCGTTTCACATAAAAATCCTCACTCAGAGCCTCTGCTGAAGCCGATATTGACACCTGGAAAACATAGAGGAGGTTGACAGACAATATCTGCAGATAATGTGGTTTATCTGGATGGGTACAATAATTTGAGATTGAAATTTTCAAAAGAGTTTGTTACTTGTATAGGAATGTTTCTTCCAATTGCTTAGCACTCATTCACTTGTTTATTCACTCAACAAACATTTACTGAATGTCTGGGACTATTCTAAGTGCTAGGGACACAGTAGTGAACAAGACAGCAAGGTCCTGTCATTCATAGAATTCATAATTCTGTGCAGGAGACACAATAAACAAAAAAATTCAGATGCTAAGAAGTATTATGAAGACAATAAAACAGATGAGAAATACATAAATGGAAAAAAGTTTTTTAACTTCTGACACTGTTTAAATGTACTCACCAGGACCTTTTAGCACATCAAAGGGGTGTTCTTAGGTTTCTTGTATAAGTTTCTGAATTTCATTTGGAAAATGAGAATACAGATACAGTCAATCACGTTACCAGTCTAAATGTATGCCCATAATCCATGTTGAAAAACAACAGCCATCAGTTCAACAGTGGGATGAAAACCAGTTATGTCAGGGCAGACAAAATTTATTAACTTGCTATTTGGTGGTAGACACAATGTCACAGAAATGCTTTTGCCAAACAAGTGATTCCAATCCTATGCTCCTGACAACCCCATGTGGGTTTCTAGGCCAGGTTTACTAGAGATAACTCTCTCCATTGGTATTAGAAATAAGCAAATTGAGATGAGAGGCTATGTCAGTATGGGTGCCCTTTCTTGTTGGTGGGGCCATGCCTATAATTTGTCCCATGCCTTGTTTATTCTGCCAGTTTCTTGGATGTCTTATGCGATGACTCTTTCTGTCTTTGCAACTGATTTATTACATTTTATTTGTTTGCTTTCCTGACTTTCTACCCTACTGCTGTCCTGAACTCATATTTTATTTTCAGTCTTATTTCCTAGTTCCAGATTTTCTCCTAGTCCCCTTGCCCTCTGGATACTCACTGCCACAGCAATACACTGGCACTATCACTATGATATATGTACACACTTATCTGCACATGACCTTATGGGCTCACCTATCCACAAATGATCTCATGGGCTGTGGTCAATTGTATTTTAAAGTCTTCACAGAAAAATGATTTTTAAACTTTATTCTAAAAACTTCTTGTTTTTGTTTACTTTTCTTAGATCAAGTCAGGAAAAAAATTATCATTTGCATTATACTCATCATTCATTATCAGTTTCCACCTTAATTTTTGGTGGTTTAAAGTTAGTCTATTTACAACTTTGAAACTGTTAATTTTCCTTCCTCAACAGTAAGAGACGTAGAATGATACTCAGGTCTTATCTCAATATGGAATTCTCAATGGGGGAATATAGTAGGGCAATAATTTTGCTCCCTAGGGGACATTTTTGATGGTCACAACCTGTGGAAAGTTGCTACTAGCATCTAGTAAGTAAAAGCCAGACAGACACCACAGATTCTGCTAGTCACTCAACCGAGTCAGCCCCTACAACAAGAATCATCTGGCCTCACATATCAGTAGTGCCAATGCTGAGAGACCCTAATAGAGACTGAAGCAGCTTGGTATAGGACTATATTCCTCTACAGGTTTCACATAATGCTTGCTCTCATCTTAGAAGTATATACTTTATGGATATCTTGAGGAATGGAACATGAAAAAGTTTGTTTTTAATGAGAGCTTGTGCAT
This sequence comes from Macroglossus sobrinus, assembly GCA_004027375.1. NCBI lineage: Eukaryota > Metazoa > Chordata > Mammalia > Chiroptera > Pteropodidae > Macroglossus > Macroglossus sobrinus. The sequence continues at coordinate 22,413 of PVKZ01007016.1, read as the reverse complement.
AAGAAAAATTTAAGAAAATTGAAATACACACAATATATTGAAATATATGTAAATGCCATAGTTGTGGCATTGCTACGTTAATGAATTTATAGTGTATTATATTTCACTTAAATTTTATAAATTAAGACATTTCTTATAACCACTTGAAATATATAGTTTTACTCACATGATTATAAAATTACTAACTACATTTACTTTAAGGAATTTTTAATTTTTGTTCTATATAGAGTTTTAATTGCTGCATAAAATAAGTTGTACTGTTTGAGTTTTGTTTGTGTTGTTTATCAGCTTCTAAGAAGATCAGTGTTCTCCATTTTATCATTTGAACAGCATATTCACTTGATTTTAACTAATGAGAAATGAGGAATCGTTTATTGAAGGATGCTAGATACATTTGGAAAAATATTTTCAAAATAAAAATGTTAAGTATTTTTCAAGTTACATATTATATAAAGAAAAAATAGTGGTCCTTTACCCTTCAAACAACACTTTAAAATTAGTTAAATTCCATAAATAACAATTATTACTGGGGAACATATTGGTTTAGTACCGATTTTTGCTTTCTTGTTGAAAAACAATGAAATCAAATATTCTGAATAACTGTTCCACTTTTATTTGTTTAAAAACTCAAAGTAGCAATTCTATTTGGTAAATCAAAGAAAAAGTGTTACCTAAAATTTCAAATCCAACTGCTGACCTCTCGAAAGTAAATGCTGGAGAGACAAGTGTTGTGTGGAGAAGAAATGTTATTTTATTCAGGAAGCCAGCAACCCGAAAAGATGTTGGTCTACTGTCCAAAGACCATCTCTGAAGTTCCGGACCAAGCAGAAAAAGTTTTAAAGGGGAGGGAGGGAAGGAGACCTTCCAGGGAGCTGAGAGAGAGGTCTGTGTTTCTTCAGTTATAGATCATGCTTTTTCACATTGGATTCCTAGATGCAGCTATCTTGGAGACATTCTTTCCTTCTGCAAAACAAACTCATGAATTCTCCTCAAGACCCTGGAGTTATCTCTTTCTGCTTGACAAAGAAACAGCACATCAGCAACACAAAATTATACTGTGAAAACAAAAAGAGTTGAGCAAGAAGAGTGATTAACATGTAAACAAAGACCTAATTAAGAATTAAATTATTTAATTCCAGCTGCCAAAAATACTAGAGACATTAAAATTACAAGAGATTTGGCTACAAAAATAAATATTTCCAATAGGAAAATACTTACCCAAACAATTTTGGCCTTAAGAAATGAAATGATTCAACAATTTATAGTCATGAACATGGAAGGTATATGGAAAGAAAAAAAAAATATTTTTTTTCCAGGTTGTATTTCCAACAATTTTTAAGGCTCAACACAAGAACTCATACCTTCAAATCTGTCATGAAAATATTAGAACTTGCTTGTATAAATTCCATTTTGTGGCATTTCTTCTTATCTGAAGTACATTTATTTACTTAGGTAGACAAGTAACAAAATCTATGTTATAAGGCTTAGTGGTTCAGAGAAACATAAATGATTACTTATACCATTACACTTTCAAGAACTAAAAGGAAGTGCTAGCTGACTGCATGTTTTGACTTTATTCCATTGTTTTGTGGCATTTGAAATAATCCACCAGTGCTAAACTAAACATTTGGAGATGAGTTTGCAACTAAAGATTTGGGGATGGAACTAAAGGTTTGGGGATGGAAATCAGAATAACATAGTTAAGAAATTTGATGTCAGTCAAACCTGGTTTCAGATGCATGTCCACTATTCACCAACCATGTTCATCTGATGGAGTTGCAGAGCTATTCAACTGGTACTGCCAGAGCACACAGGTTCTCTGTAAAAGGGTTACTGGGGGGCCAAAATATTGCTCCCTTCAGTCTTAAGACAGCCAGAGCCTCTGGGCCAATGGCCTCCAGCTATGAACAGGCTTATTTGGTTACCCCCATGTGCTATACAAATATTATCAATTTCTAAGTTTGTCATATGGAAGAAAAGATTGAGAATTTAAGAGTTTCTGAATCTCAAATTCTTTTGTCAGTAATGGTGCCACCAGATAGGTGACTAGGTTCTTGTCAATGTCACGAGAAAGAATTCACAGAGGAAGAGTAAAGGCGATGAAACAACAGCTCAAGTTTATTAGAAGCAAAACGCACTCTTAAAAGCAAAAATGCACTCTCAGACTGGAGATCTGGCCCCGCCTTATTGTGGGTTTGGGGGTTTTATCTATTGATCTAAGGGGTGGAATATTCATGATCTTGGGTGTGCTCTACATAGAAAGGTGATTTTTCTTGAAATCAGAGAGACACCCTTTTCTTACCTTGTTTGGGTTTTTTGGAACTGTTATGGCGGCAGATGCATGATGAGTACAGCATTCACCGTAATGCTAATTGATTGTAATTGCTGTGTAATGAGGAAAGGATTAAGCCAAAGGTGAACGGGGCCTGATTTGTGCATGTGTCTTTGTGGAAAACCAACCTGTGTCTGTGAGTCAGAATATTGTGGGCTTTGAGCTCCTCTAAGGGCCTGTCGGGGCTCATGGTGAACACGTCCATGCTCCTGTGGTTTTCTCACCTTCCTGCTCATGTCTGTCTATCCTGCCTACTCTAACAATGGGATTGATGTAAGACTGGGTTAGATTAATATGCTGTCCAGTACATAAGGAGAACTCAATATATGTTATGTATTATTAGTAATTGAAAGGGGAGCACCATTTGCCACCCCAAAATATGTCTCTTTGACATAAGGATTATTTTAAGTTGATTATTTTTAAGAAACAACAGACATAGAAGATCCTCTGAAAATCATGTAGAACTTTCCCTTTCCTAAGTGAAATTTACATTTATAAGGGAAGACAGGGATGACTCAGTCTCTAGAAACTCCTATCGATGAAGAAGGCAAAGACTTAACTCTGAATAGAGATAGTACCCTTGTTTACTGTGTTTTTCCTGTCAACTCCTATAACTGGCACCCCCATCTTCCATCCTCAACATTTTCTTTTGTCTTTAGTTAGAGTTAATATTTAAGGTGTTGGCTCAGGCCATTTTCTGGAGTTACTCAATTTTCTTAGGTCTCTCCCATGTATGCAGGAGGTATCCTTATTATTAAACTTCTGTTTGTTTTTCTCCTGTTAGTCTGTCTTTTATGAGGCGGCAGGTGGGGGGTGATGGGGGTTCTCAGTCAAGGACCTGAAAGGGTAGAGGTAAAATTATTTTTCCTCCTTCATATAGTAAAATGTCAAAATATCTAATAAATGTATAAGAATTAATTATTTAAGAATGTGAAACTTCATACGAAATAAAAAGGGCATGAAGGGAAAATTACTTTAACCATATAAACTTACTATGATTTGATTTATTTTTATTATGTGCAGATATTACTTTTTAAAAACTACTGACTTTTTGAAAAAAAGGATCTTAACCTTCAGTATTTTCTCTTGAGGGACTCTCCATGAGGACATATTGTTTCTTTTCTTTATTTTCATTTTCACCCTCTGTGGTACTTTATTCAGGTTTTGAAATTATCCAGGGCATTTTCATTGTTGAGTGAGTAGCTATAGGGGAAGAAGACACTTTGGTTGTTTATTCTTTCTCATCAGAAACACTATGTGCTATGTTTTTTCACCAGACCATCAAGTTTTCCATTATCACTGGCTGTGAATTTGACAATTTTCTAGGCTTCATTTTGTTGTCAGTCAGAAGAACATATTTACTTAGTTGTGAGCCTGCCATCGGCCTTCACTTCTAACTTCTTTCTTAATAATGACTTGAAACAGCTTGCAATAGAAGCTAGACTCTCCACGCTTGCTGCACAGATACCCTACCTACATTTGAGTCCATCTGGTGCCTGTTGTGAAGTTTTCCAAGTTATGCAGAAAGAAACTAGACTGAAAAGGATATACCTGATCTTAGCTAAAAGCTTGGGCACCATCGGAGACCAAACCCAAAGTGCTTATTTATTTCTGTTCTAGGTGTGACTTTGCCTTTCTCACTATTCTAAGACACAGACTTTGATGCTTGACAGATCTCCCTTCTATCCTTCCTTGTTACTCAAATATGACCACAGTAGGTTTCCAAATCCATACATTTTCTCTTCAGTATGGGACAGGAAACCTAAGAAAAGTCCTTGTCATCAAAGGACAAAAGGCTAATGAAACCAGAAAACACCTGACTCATCATGAGCAATGTTTCTTTTTTTGAAGTATTTTTTTAATGTTTAATGTTTCAATTACAGTTGACATTCAATATTATCTTATTGAATGTTAGGTTTATAACATAGTGGTTAGATGTTTATATAATTTACAAAGTGATTGCTGCGATAAGACTAGTAACCACTTGGCACTATACATAGTTATTATAATATTATTGACTATATTCTCTATGTTGTACTTTATATCCCCATAATTATTTTTTATTAAAAATTATTGGGGGGTTAAAATTGATTAATAAAATCAAATAAGTTTCAAGTGTACAATTCAGCATTATCATATATATATATATATATATATATATATATATATATATATATATATTGCATTGTGTGTTCACCAGCCAGTTAGAGTTCCTTCTGTCACCAAATATTTGACCACATTTACCCCTATCTATCTCCCTCCTTTCCCCTTCTCTCTGGTGACCACTAAACCACTGTCTGTATTGATACATTTCTGTTTGTTTGTCATGTTTGTTGCTTTTAATTTTATATTCCACATATGGGTGACATCATATGGTTCTCAACTTTTTCTGTCTGACTTATTTCACTTAGCATGATAATCTCAAGATCCATCCATGCTGTCTCAAATGGCAATATTTCATCTCTTCTTATTGCTGAGAAATATTCCATTGTGTATATGTACTACGGCTTCTTTAGCAAGTTATCTATCATAGGACATTTTCATTGTTTCCATGCTCTGGCCACCATTAATAATGCTGCTATGGACATCGATGTGTATATATCTTTGTGGATAAATGTTTTCAGGTTTTTCTGGGTAAATGCCCAGAGGAGGGATTCCTGGATCATATGGTAGATTAATTCTTAGTTTCTTGAAGACCTCCATACTGTTTTCCATAGTGGCTGTACCAACTTGCATTCCCACCAGCAGGGTATGAAGGTTCCTTTTGCTCCACGTCTTCTCTAACATTTGTTATTATTTATTGTGTTGATGATAGCCATTCTGTCAGGTGTGAGGTTGTATCTCATTGTGATTTTGATTTGCATTTTCCTAATAGCTAGCGATGGTGGGCATCTTTTCATATGTTTGTTGGCCATTTGCATGTTTTCTTGATAAAATTGTCTATTTGAGTCCTCTGTTCATTTTTTAATTGAATCTTTTTTATTATTATTGTTAAGTTGTTTGAGTTCTTTATATATTTTGGATATTAGGTCTTTATCAGAGGCATTGTTTGCAAATATATTCTCCCATTTGGATGATTACCTCTTTGCCTTGTCTATTGTTTCTTTTTCTGTACAGAAACTTTTTATTTTGATATAGTCCTATTTATTTACTTCCCTTTTTTGAGGTCAAATTCATAAAATCCTCGCTACATCCATAGTCCATGAGTTTAGTATCTATGTTTCCTTACATGCAATTTATTGTTTTCAGGTCTTACATTCATTTCCTTAATCCATTTTGAGTTAATTTTTCTGTGTGGTGATAGACTAGTTTCATTCTTTTGCCGGTGGCTTTCCATTTTTCCCCAGCACCATTGAAGAGGCTTTCCTTTTTCCATTGTTTTGGTTCCTTTGGCTCCTTTGTTGAAAATTGGTTGCCCATATATGTGAGGGTTTACTTTTGGACTCTCAATTCTGTTCCATTGGTTTGTATGTCTATTTTTCTGCCAAGACCATGCTCTTTTCATTATTGTCACTTTGTAGTGTAATTTGAAGTCAGGCAGAGTGATACATCTGGACTTGTTCTTTTTTCCTCAGATTTTTGTGGAAGCACAAATGCCCCCAGATAGCCACAAAAATCTGATTTTTTTGTTTGTTTTATTTCTTTAAAAAAATGCCATTGGGATTTTGATGGAGATTGCATTAAATCTGTATAATGCTTTAGGTAATCATGTTATTTTAACTATGACAGTTCTTCCGATCCAAGAACACAGAATATCTTTCTAATTCTTTGTGTCTTCTTCAATTTCTTTTAATAATGTCTTATAATTTTCTGTGTATAGGTCCTTCACATGTTTCATTAGGTTTATTTTTAGGTATTTTATTCTTTTTGTTGCAATTGAAAAAGGAATTGTTTTTTTCCATTTCTTTTTCTGAAATTTCATTATTAGAGTATATAGGAACACTATGGATTTTTGTACATTGATCCTGTATCCTGAAACTTTACTGTATTTATTTATTATTTCTAATAGATTTTTAGTAGAGTCTTTAGAGTTTTCTATATAGAGAATTATGTCATCTGCAAAAAGTGGCAATTTGACTTCTTTATTTCCTATTTAGATGCCTTTTATTTCCTTCTCTTGCCTGATTGCTCTAGCTGGGACTTCCAATACTACATTGAATAATAGTGATAAGAGCAAACAACCTTGTCTTGTTCCTGATCTTAGAGGGAATTTTTTTTAGTTTTTCACCATTTAATATGATGTTAGCTTTGTCACGTATGGCTTTTATTATGTTGAGGGGCTTTTCTTCTATACCCATTTTATTAAATGTTTTAATCATAAATAGATGCTGTATCTTGTCAAATGCTTTTTCTGCATCTATTGATATGATCATATGATTTTTAGTCTTCATTTTGTTTATGTGGCAGATCACGTTAATTGATTTGCAGATATTGAACCAACCTTGCATCCCAGGAATAAATCCTACTTGATCATGGTGTATGATCTTTTTTAATGTATTAATGAGAGATACCAGCCTATACTTTTCTCTTTTTTTAAATGTCTTTATCGAGTTTTGGAATCAGGATACTGCTGGCCTCATAAAATAAGCTTGTGATCCTTCCTGCCTCTTGAATTTTTTGAAATAGTTTGAAAAGAATAGGTGTTAATTCCTCTTTTAATGTTTGATAAAATTTACCTGTGATTAATCAGCAATGCTTTCAGAGAAAGATCTTGATTAATTGAGAAAGTGTTTTTAAAAATTAGTAAAGAGAAACATCATTTAAAATGAAGTAGGGAGGCCAGAAGGGGGAGCTCCATGCCCACACCAATCACAAAGAACAAGACCTCTGTAATAGCCTTACTAACTTGCTCTTCTCTGAAAGACTTTCCTCTTCTTTGTTTTAGCTGACTTACACATTACCTGCCATAGTTGTATGTGCCAGATTGCAATTTCTTGTTTTACCCAAATAAACCCAGTTTTCTGGAGAAATATCTGGCTGACTTTTTTTGTTTAAAGTCAACACAGACACTATGCCACAGACAGAAGGGCCTAAGAGTGAAATTCCACATGTCTCTGACATGAAGGAGCTCACAATTCAGACTATACCAGAATCACCTAGGAAGCTTGTAAACAACAGCTTCCAACTTATATCTGAGTTGTGGGCTCAGGAATCTTTGTGATTTACAAGCATTTCAGATGATTCTGATATAGGTGACTTTTGGATGACACCTTAAGCAACTCTGGCTAGTAGGAAACACAGCTGAAGGAAACACAGCTTGTCACTGGAAGTGATTATGTTGTTGATGGACAGTGAAAAATCACCTTGACTGGAGAACTGGGTCCCTCTCATGGAATAGGAGGATGAGAGTATAGAACATTGGCAAGGTCAGGCAAGAACATGCATAACTTTGAATAAGAGCCTAAAGAAGTTCAAGAAGATGTCATATTATTTGAGATACATCAAATAGATCATTAAACAACCACTGAACATTTTGGATAGCAAGGCGTGTAGTGAGATTTATGTTTTAGGCAAGTTCTTCTGGCAGCAAAGTGTAATATGAATTGGAGCAAAAGGAACTTGAGAGTTTCTAAAGTCAGAAAGCATCTGTTGTAATTGTCTAAGTATGAGATGACAAGGATTCAGATCAGGATGGTAGCAATGAACAGATATAAAAGGCATACATGGGAAGGATTTCCAAGGGAACAAAAGTTTGCAGAAGATGAGGTGGAAAAAGATTCAGAAAATGTTCCAAGGTTTGGTACTGTGACTAATGAAAGATTGACGATGACAGTGATTCGCATAGAAAGGTAGTAAAGGAAGATGGATTTTCTGGGAAGAGGAAGAACAGACATTTGATCTGAATTTAACAGAGAAATATTCAAGTAGAAGTCTCCTACCAGCAATTAGAGATATTTACGACAGACTAAGGAAAATGTAGACCCCCCCAAGTCCTAATAATGGTGATATGACCCAAACTGTATTTCATGTTGGGTTTAGTAAGAAAAAATTATTGTTAATACACCATGAATGATCTTTATCTATATATTTATTTTTAAGTTGTATTCTTTATTATTTTTAGTGAAACAGAAACTGCATAATTTTATTTTTAAGTGCATGAAAAAGTCAGTGTAAGTGTTCCTTTAAGGACCAGGGTAATGCTTTTGCAAGAGGCATTTGGGATGACATTGTATGGATTTTATTTTGGTGTAGAAGGTATTACAGATACTCCCTTAATGGCTGGTCAAATAAAAACCTTTATACCATCAAGGACTTGCAAGTGTTCAGAATTTTCAAGGGCAGGAGCAGACGCTCAGAAAATAGGTAAAAGTGAAAAATGGAGAGGCTAAAGTTGGTTGATTTATAAAGAGCTAACATTGTTCACATTGTGGTTTAGAACTTTATAAGAGGGGAAAAATGGGTTTATTGTAAGAAAGGAATCAAGAAGTTCCCACAGAGAAAACAAACATATACTATATTAAATAACATATAGATATTTAAGCAAAGTGTTTATTTCTGCCATAGTTTATAAGATATATTAAATAAAAAATTTTGAATCTTTAAGGAGGTCTGTGATGTCTATTCTCAGATGATCAATATATCTGAAAAGAAGCTATGTACTAATTGGTTGTAGGTTTCCAGGAACCAGCAAGTATGATATGGGCTACATATCATTTAAACTATAACCTATATATTAGCCATTATTCATTGACTAAAGAGATCTAGAAAAAGTTTTCCAGGGCAGCCTGCATTGGATATTTAGGCCAAGAATAACAGATATCACTTCTGCTAAATAAATGAAATTTGGGGTTTGCTTTTATTTTTTAAAAGCAAAAACGAATAAAAAAATAAATAACTTACAAGTTTAAGGGCTAAAATGTAAAGCCTCATCTTTTAAATTATGAGAATTCTTCTGACACATAATATTGACAGTGATTATCTATATAGGTTAAGAAAGACCATGTTGACAGGTGAATTTTCAACTTCAAATATTGAAAAGCAAGTGGAATTTGACCTGGCTATTGATAAACTATGTGATTATTTTCTACCATACTGAAGTATCCAAAGTAATACTGGAAAATCTCCTAAAGGCTATTATACTGCTGACTGGAAACTTTGTAATGTTTTCTGGGTGATAGTTTGGTAGATTTTTAATAATCTTTGTAGATTTAACTACAGTATTTTGAATACTTAGTTGTATATTTGCAGAAATTAAATACTCAAATATAATGAGCTTAACTATCATCACAAAGTATTTATGTAAAGATGATGCAGTAATTGCTAGTGTTTCATTTACTCTTTCAAACATGGGCATGTGAGGATATTTAAACGATTTGGATACTATAGACAGTAAGAAGTGCATATACGCGGAAAGTGGTTGGCTTCTTTCGTAGGCTATATGCAAAGCATTCATTGCTTTAATAGTCCCCCAAAATGAGGCCACCTGCCTCTACCAAGGTGGGTTAGTCACTTCATGCTCCTCATTTAGGCAGGCTCTAGGTTTCTGTCTGTCAACAAAGTTTTCTTACTGATGTCAACTCCTCAGCTAGTTGGACGCCAATTATACAGTACTAAAATCCCAGGATTATCCAAATTTCTTTCTCAGAGGAAACCTAATACAAGGTACAGTTGGTGACATAGCCCTGCATTCATTCTCCATTCTTCCTCCAAGCAACATAGCCAGGTATAGCTTGGGGATCTAAGGGATATGAAAATAAAACAGATGTGAGTGAAACTTCCTCTTGGCTACCGCCTTTCTCTGTCACATAAGCAGTGCTATTGTTTTAAGGGACTACAAATTGAAAATAATCTGGTAGCAAAGGGAGACATGCAAAATCTTTTTCTTTGGGTTTAGCCCACCTGAAACAAAAAGGTGTGTTGCATATCAATCCTCATTCAGACATTAATAAAAATAAACTTGGTATAAATTCTAACACCTCTGTAAGCGTGCATTATTGTTTTCCTATTTAGTATTCATTGAAATATATTGCTGCTTGTTATACTCTTCCTTATAATTCTAGAATAAGTCCCTTCAACTCCATTAAACGGTTATACCACTGTTATTTTTTTGTGTTTTACTAATAATGATGGGCCCTTTTGGTGTTATGTACTAGGAAAAAAATATGTCATAAAAAGATATCTATTAGAAAACAAACTCCATAGAGCATGGATTTGTGTCTGTCCCTGCTTACTGATATATCCACAGTTTCTGGCACTTATTACTATGAATAAATGAGAGAATGAATGAATGGAAATTATATGTTTAAAATATAAATAAAATAACAAATCATATAGATATGAATTTCCTTTAATAGCAAATAGTTTCTTAAGAAAGCCTAGCATTATTCACCATGACTAATCATGCCACTTGGTATAAGTTCTCTATTGTTTACAAATTAATAGTAGCTCCTCATAGCCTAAAGATTCTCCTTTCAGGAAATTGGTCATTGTAATAATTTCACTAGCTCTATAGCAGAGATTCTGGTCTGTCACTTTTATTATCAGTGCTATATTATGGGATCTTCAACCAGCACATTTTAAATTTTGAATATATCAGTATTCTCTTATATTAAACAAAAGTTTCAGCATCGGGAATTCTCTGATGGATCAAGTCTTTGTGGTCAGGAACAGCTACTCTACTGAAAGATATTCTCTTATGCGAGGGTAGCCATCAATCTTTCTCATTAGTGTGAATTCTGACTTCTCTCACATTATCAAGCAGGCACATATATCTTTTAATGCTTGGTGTATTTTGGTTGTATTTCCTACTTAAAAGTCAAATTACATGTGATTGTGAATTCCTTAGGTAAATATTGTGCAGCTACATAATAAAAAGAAAATAAAGCTGGAAAAGGTCTCAATTTATTGCAGTTTCTCCTACCTCTGAGAATCCTTAACACATGGCTCACTTCTTTTGTTATGTATTTTATTGCCATTTTTGACAAAATGTCTTTCCACTTTGTACATTTGAATTAAGAGTAAAATGACAAGCAGCATGAAGAATGTATTAGAAATTGCCTTCATTTTATTGTCTGATAAAACCAAATCTACCTCTTGCCTTACACTCTATTACTGACACTGAAATATATGTATGTCGAAAATTCTAACATATCTCTATTACTTCTCAGATTTTGTAGCTTATATAACATACATAGAACATTAATGCCCTATTCTTTAAGAATTAATGCTTACAAAAAGATCAATAATTATTGAATTAAATATTTAACATGCAATTTAGTATAAACCATATATATGAGTTGTGTACATTATTTCATAATTTGCTGCATTGACATGTAGCAATGTTCTTTTTAAACTTTTATTGTTCCCTTTATTCCTCCATGAATCTTCAATATACATAACTTTTCTGCATAGTCAACAATAATCTGTGTATAATTTAACCTTTGTACTCATTTGGCATATTCTTCACTCTTATCTCTTTCCTCAGGAAAATGATTTCAGCCATGGTAGACATGTTGGTATACAAATATTACTGGCATTTAAAAAAATACTTTGCGTCTCACTAGTGGGACTTTATATACAAACATGGAGCGAAGCCTGCCATTATTTGTTTTAAAATTTTCTATGACTACTATAACACTTTTCAAAAATTATCCCGAGAAACTAATCTTCAATTTCCTAAGAAAAACATGCACAAAAATGTTTATTACATCAGTGTTTATAATGGTTAAAAAATGGATTCAACATATGTCAATTCATAAAATTGTAGGGTAGGAAAACTTTTCCTCTTCCTGTCTAGGTTCTTTAGGCAAATCTAGTAATTAAATTGACATAAGACAGATTAACAGAAGACAAATAAATTTAATTACAAATGTATGGAGGCCTCCATGAGGCTGTGAAACTTACCGTCAGGAAAAAAAGGCTTCTATGCTACCCTGAGCTAAGGAGATGGAGGTACAGGTGTGGGACTACAAAGAGGAGAAGACAATTTACAGGGACATGGGAAGAACAAATGTTTGGTAAGCAAATGCATGTTGTGCCATGCAGAGACAATGAGACACGGAGGAATTTGAACAAACAGACCTTACTGAGCTTCTCCCAGCCCACCACACCTAGCCTATACTCTTTATAGTTATCACTGATGATAGTTCTCTTCCTGGACCAAGCCATCTATCTAAATTCATTTAAGGAATTTAGGGAAGGGTAAAAGCTCTTCCTGAGTCTTTTGGGTCTCGGTGTTCTTAGACTTAAAATAAACCACATGCCAAAGTGGCACATTTGGGGTAGGCTTCTTCTGAACCCTTTCAAAATCAAGAAAATCATGTGTCATTCATGTTGTGAAGTAATCTATAGCCATTACCTGAAAAAATAAATGTATTAGTTAGGGTATAAAAAGTCAAATGCAAAATTCTATCTATATTATGATTACAGATATATCAAAACTAGTTATATATATACATGAGAATTAGAAAAGAGCAAGAATAGTGAACACAGATAAGCTATTAGAGTAGTAGATATGAGTTTTTATTTTTAAAATGTTTTTGCTGTTACTGTTATGAAAGTGATATATTTTTAACATATTTTGAAGTTTTCATATAACCATATATTTCCTAACCAACTGCTGATGATAATAGACTATAATTAATGCATTGTCTTATCCTTTTTAGCCTTTGGTGTTGAATTTGGGCAGCATTCATGAGCTGTTAAGTTTTATGACTCAATAATGGCAGAATAGCTTCTTAAAGTCTAAGTGACCTCCAAATAGCTGAAAGATATGTTTAGATTCTGTGCTATTAAAGAATAAATAATACAGCATATTCTTTCAGTAAGGGAATTTATTTGGGCAACTAAAACATGTAAAAGAGAATTATCTACACGTTTTCATTGTTCTCTATACCATAGATGGAATGGGAACTAAATGCCTTACCATACATAAGCCTAACAAAATAAGTGCATGATTATTTAGAATATGTATTGCTTCACTCACAAAATTCTAACTGGATTCAGCTTATTCAAGTTTAATTCAATGGAACTTAATGTTTTCAGCCTTCTATCCTCTGAAATTGGCAATATTCTAATCCTAGCTCACATACAAATATTATCTATTGTTCCAGCACTGCAGCTCCAAGGACACAAAACTTTATGAATTACTTTATTAGCATGCTTTTTCTCTAACTGCATAGAAAATAACATGCCACTGACTATGGTAAGCAGAATAATGGCCTTAGAAAGATGTCCACACCCTAATGAAATGAACCTGTGGTTATAGAATCTAGCATGACACAAGGCACTTTGCAGATGTAATTAAGTTAAGGATCTTGATTCGGGGAGACTATCATGGATTATTTGGGTAGATTGTACACAAAAGTCCTCATAAAATGGAGGTGAGAAGGTCTTAGAAGGAGATGTAAGGATGCAAGCATAAATCAGTCGAGAGAGATTTGAAGATGCTGTACTGTTGGCTTTGAAGATGGAAGAAAGCCATGAGAAATGAATGTACATGGCTTCTAGAAGCCAAATAAGGCAAAGAAATGAATTCTTCCCTAGAGTCTTCAGAAGGAATGTTGCCCTGTTGACAAGTTGAGTTTTGCCCGGTGAGACCCATTTAAATTTTTTGACTTCCATAACTGTGAGAGAATAAATTTGTCCTTTAAGCCACTAAGTTTGTGATAATTTATTGTAGCATCCATAGGAATCTAATACAAGGTATTTCATAATGTATTCTCGAAAAGCTCATGTAAATTCATTTTGAAGCTCAAATGATACTTTTTAAGCATGCTAGGAAATGTTACTATTTCAAAGAAGATTTGGGGAGGCGGAGAATTCCCCCACTTTGGCCTTCCTTAAATTCTTATGGCTGGAGTAATAATAAAATCGACATGAGACTAGATTAACAGAGGGAAAAAACAATGAATTATGAGTGCATAAGAGAATCATAAATGATGCTCTGAGAAATGATGAACCAGCCAGTGTTTTATACTTGTTAGACAAGAAAAAAAAATGTGAAAAATTGACAGGACCAAAAAAAAAAAAAGTTAGTGCTCATTAAAAGGAACCCAATCAAGGTTTTGGCATTTATTAGGAAGAAATTGAAATGAAATTTGGGGTTGGATAATAAATTAGAAAAAAGTGAACAAACTTTGTTTATATAAGCACTTTGCCTCTGGATTTCTAAACTCTAGTGATAGGGGTGTCTCTGGGTATAGGGAGGATACTTCCAGAGAGACAGAGAAGGTTAGACTGTTCTTCTGGCATTGGCAGTTTCTTAATTAACCTTAGTTCAAAGTAATTAATATGCTTTTGTGGAATATTTTGGGGCAGCCTGCCCTGGGGCTCAACAAAGGTCAAGAATTGACCCAATTTTAAGACAGAGTCAACTTTCCCATGAAAACCTATCCAATACTAATATGTTTTGTATACTTACATTATTCTTTGCCACATTTTTCTAACACAGAAAATGTTTTAATACTCCATATAAAGTGACACATGTTGCCTAGACAGTGTAGAAAAATGTGATATTTTGGATTTTTAAGCCTAGAATGTAGGTTGAATGTTTCTGAACTTCAAGGGTCACTGGGATATTGGTAGTGGTAGTTGTTGTTGTGTGTTTCTTGTCTTTCTCCTTCATAAGGAAATCTTATCCCCTGTGTACAGAAAAAAAAGACTTGCTTGGATCGATCTTGAAGCTTGCCTCTGGCAGTGAAATTCCTAACAACCAGGCAAATCAGAAGAAGATGGAGCTCTCATATAAATCAGTGCTGTTTAGAGACTCATCCATTTACTGAGCCAAAGGACCAGAGTGCCTGAGAGAGCATTATTAGGAAGTACAAGTGGCTCTTTCCAGCAGTTAGAATTGAACACCTTTTTTCTATGTAGCCTGGTGATATTTTCAACTGTGACCTCCCCATTACTTTCTAAGGAAACAAAATAATTTTTTTCCTATAGTTTTTGCTTTCTACCCCACACTGTAGCAAAGGTCAAAATTGATTACCACTCTAATTTCATGAAAATAATCTTAGTTCATTATATGGGAAGCAACCTTCAATTTGTGCTGTTGCTGTACTGTAAAACAAAATTCAGTGAGCAGACTCTTGGGACATTTAGTAAGTGTTTTTTTTATAGATTGTGTTTTACTCAAAAATTATCCAGCATGAGGTGTCAAAATAGGAATTAGTAAAAGTGGAAAGTAAATCAAACTTTAAAATCATTGAAATATATAGCTCTTTCAGTAGTTCTGAGTTTTTCCTTCTGCAGTTTATTAAATGAGTTATTAAACATATATCTGCAACTCCTACCTGGGATAAATAAAATTGGTCACTTGCCTAACACATTATTTTCTAGTATTGCAAAGGATACACAGCCTATCTCAAAATTCTTCAGAAGTTTCTTTTTAGTTAATTGGTAGGTGAGGAATTCTGGATCATTTCATGAATGTGTACTGTGTACCAGGCCAGAAATATGAAACAGGGTTTGTTGGACACTGACATTATGCTGATTTGAGTGTGTGCAACTTGTTAGGGCAATTTGGGAACATGACTTAGAGGCACAGACTGAGGTGGCAGTATCAACAGAAATCTTTGCTGCTCTATCACAGATTCAGACTCTGTAATATAGCCCACTGTTCATGTCTTTTCACAAAAAAAGATTTTTTGACCCATTGTTGGGTGCTGGTAAAATATACCTCAGATTTACTATGGTTATAATTGTACATTCTTTCTTATTTATTTTTAATTTAATATTGTAATTTGTATATCAAGTCTATTGCATTATAGCTTATATATAATGAAATGTACCCATTTCAAGGTTGCAGTTTGATGTTTTGAAAAACATATATCTAGTCACATAACCATTACTGCAATTAAGATATAAAATATTTCTAAAACTTTTATCCTGAACCTTTAAAGTCAATTATTTCTACCCAACAGCGTTCAAGACCTACCGATCTGTTTTGTGTTACCATAGATTTGATTTAACTTTTCCAAGATATCATATAAATAAAATCAGACAGTGTGGGCTTTATATTTATCTAGTTTCTTTTGTTCATCATATTGCCTTTGAGATTTATTCATGTCCTATGTGAAATAATAGTTCTTTTTTTTTTTTTACTGTTAAGTAGTACTCCATTGTATTGATAGACCACAGTTAGTTTATCCATTTGCCAGTCAAAGAACATATAGGATGGTTCCAGGTTTTGGCTATTATGAATAATGCTGCTATGAACATTCATGTAGAAGTTTTTGTCTAAATGTGTTTTTATTTCTCTTGGGTATGCCTAGGAGTGGAATTATTGGGACATATAGTAAGTTTATGTCTAACTTTGTAAGAGTCTGCCAAATTGTTTTCCAAAGTGGATGTAGCACTTTGCAATCCCACCAGCAGTCATGAGAATTCTGTTTTTCCATATTTTCACCAATACTTTCTGTTATCACTCTTGTTAATTCTAGCTATTCTAGTATGAATTAGTGGTGTCTGTTATGACTTTAATTTGCATTCCCTATTGCTCCTGATGTTGAATATTGTTTCATGTTCTTATTGGCCATTCACACATCTTCTTTGTAAAGAGTGTAAAAATTATTGTGTGGTTTTTAATTGAGTCATTTACCTTTTTATTATTCAGTTGTAGATGTAGTTTGTATATCCTGAATAACAATCTCGTCATATATATGTATTATAAATATCTTTTCCAGCCAATAGCTTTTCATTTTCTTAATGATTAGAAATGACTGAATTATTTAAGTATTTGTCTGCTACAGATATGTCTATGTGAAATGATCATTATTGCTTTTTAATCTGCCTTTGTGACAAAAGATTCTGAAAATCTAAGACTTTAAAATTTTAGAACAGTGAATTCTAATTGAGTGACATTTTCAGAAATTCTTGAAAATAGTCAGGAACACAAACATAGTATTAATATTTTTGACTTGACATAATGAACAAAATCTTCCCTGTTAAAATTCTCCACGTAGGAGTATGGAATCAGAGATATATACCGAAAGTATCATCCTGATGACAATCACTTATTGTACTGTTTGTTTAGAGAGTTCTTTTAAAATCAAATTGTTATGTTGATTTCATATTTTAAGTAAAAATGTTTTTTTGTGTGTGTGTGTGTGTTCAGGGAGTCACAATTCTATGCATTAACACAATCGAAAAATACAGATTATCAAAACACTATATCAGTTATTTAACTTTTGAAATATTACATGATGTTAATAATGTGTTTTTTAACACATAGTGTATGGATTCATGTAGAAAGAAGCAAGTATTGCAGAGTTAAATGAGTTTTCACTAATAAATCTGTGCAGATCTCAGGAAAAGAATACCTCAAAACAGCACTGACTACCAGAACAGTGGAGCTAATGGAAAGAGTTAATCGATTATGCAAATTAATTAAAAATGTGACACATTAAGACACATCATGGTAAAAAATTTAATTATAAAGATAATTTTAAAAACATAGGAACATCTGCCTTCAGACATTTCCTCTTCAAAACTATATATAGAAAAGCAATTGTTCTATACCTATATATTTCAAGGCACTGAGAAAACAATAACAGATATGGAGTTTGCTACCCTTGAGGGTATATCTTGATCTGGCTTGCAGGGTTAAATGACAAACACAAGGTTGGAATTTTGGATAAAAGGAAAGATTTAGAAGTTTCTGCCATATTAAGTAAGAAAGGCCATTGGGCAGTGAAAGTATGATTGAACCTTCTGCTAATCTGAGCATGTGTAAGTTTGAATGTTAAATTTTCAGACACTCCTAGAGATGAGGGAAGCTTATTCATACCACAGTGTTAAAAAGGGAACCCATGTTATCTAAAGGAATTTAAATGATTATTATTCAAATTTATTTATTTTATGTATTACAGAATTAAGTATATTTTTTAAATGGGAATTATATAGGCAGAAAAATTGAAAACCAATGTTCTATATAATTTTGTAGAAAAAGTGTGATCCGAGTGTTTTAAGTCTAGTCAAATTATGTTCAAATTATGAAGGTCAAAACGATATTGGAAAGTATTATTTTAGAAAAGATGTTTTTTATAACAAATACTCAGGATTACTGAGCAATAAAATTAAAATATATGTGTAAGAAAATTGGTTTTGAGTACTAGCAGAAAGCAATGAGTTCAGTTAAAGATAGCGATATCAGAATAATTGTAAATATGATTACAAAACTCTGTAAATATCAAAAACAAGATTGAAAATGAAAAAAATAGTAATTTTGTAACTGTAAAATGTTATAACTGTAATCTAGATTTAAACCTCAGATAGTTAACAAAATGGGAAAGAGTAAGAGGAGAAACAAAAATAAGCTAATTTCTTCATATTGCATTGGATACAGTCAAAATAATAATTTTACTTTACACTCTGATCAATAAAGAAGAAACATATTAAAGATTCCTAACTATGTCTATGGACATGCCACCCTGAACAAGCCTGATCCTGTCTGATCTTGGAAGCTAAGCAGGGTTGGGCTTAGTACTAGGATGAGAGACCATCTAGGAAGACCGGGTGCTGTAGGTGTAAAATTTTTTTTTAAAAAAGTGATTGTAAGATGACAAAATCCTTGCAATCTGTGAGGTCAACCAAGGATTTCCTTGCCTAAAAACAAAAACAAAAACAAAAGATTCCTAACTACTAGCAGAATAAGAATTGGAAAGTATTTTCCAAACCAAGGATTTATCAGGAAACAGAACAGAAAGAGGAAACAAAATAACAATTAAAGTAAAATAAACTAAATCAGCAAAATGAGACCACATACATTTGAAAAGACAACAAAGATAAATGGTTTAAAACTCCATTTTGGACACTGTTATTGACCTAACCAACTGTCATTCTCTTTGTTTCTTGCAAACACTATTTTCTGTCATATGAAGTCTGAAAATGCATCGAGATATCTCTGATGAAACATCTTGGACAATGAAATGTCAAGAGAAATGCAATGATTTTTTAAAAAATCAGTTAAGTGTTCTGTACAAAAGATGGACTTAAAACAAAGTGATATTAATAGGTGGAACATAAAATGCAAACAAAACAAAACAAAAAACAAATCTATATAAGTCATATCCCACTGAGGCTACATTATTAGAGAAAAGATTAGGGAAAATTCAAGTGATTGTCTTATGTTAACTTCCTATCATGGCCCTCAGTAAGGTCTTGTGTGTGTGAGAGAGAAATTTGGGTTGAAGGTGACTTATTTGAAGTACAGTGGCAAGAAGTTATGGCTGGATTCACTGAGAGGGTTTACAATAGGCTGAACATTTGTAGGAGTTAAGCACTGCAGTGCACAGAAAGTTTCAATCTGAAGCATGTCTAGTAAGATTAGAGGAAAAGGAGGGAAAAGGACAGTAACAGGTAATGCATTCTCTGCCCCCAATATCCGGCTTCTAGTTAAACTAAACTACTTAGGGCTAGAATAATAATTCAGATAAGCTTTGACAGAAGAAAGGAGAAAATAATCATGTGAAACAATGTGAAATACAGAGCATCACCTATGATGTATTCTTGCCAAAATTTTCTACCTGAATCTAATTAAATAAAAAGACTTACCTTCCAGTTTAGAATAGAGGAACAAGAGAAAGCAATCAGACAAATTCAGAATGTAAGAGATTATACCCAATAAATGACCTAATTTTTTTAAATGCCAATGTCATGAAAAAGCCAATATTGTAGATTAAATGAGACTAAATATATATAACAAGCAACTTCAATGAGAAAACTTGATTGGATTTTGGTTTGGGAAAATATATAGAAGATATTTAGTGTAGAGTGATGAAATATGTGTGTGTGTGTGTGTGTGTGTGTGCATTTATTTTTTAATAGTGACATTGGTTAATGAAATCCATTAAGTTTCAGCTGTACATTTTAACAATAAGGCATATATATTTACATTGTGTGTTCACCTCCTATAGTTAGATTTTTCAAAGGATTATATTTTAGAAGGAACTCAGAAACGGTTGATTTTCTAAGGATGATAATAGTTTTGTGTTATGTAGGAAAATGTTAATTTTAGAAGAGGCATGCTAAAGTTTTAAGGATGAAGAGTCATCATTCTTAGGACTTAATTCCAAATGGTTGAAGAATAACCATGTAAATATACATAAACATGCATTCATATATTTTCACATCTAGATAAATCAAATGTGGCAAAATGTTACTAATTGCTGAATATCTATGGTGAATTATGGGGAATCATTATTCCAGTAGTGGCTGCCTGTTTAAAAATGTGAGTTTGCTGTGAAACCCACTGCTTGTTTTGTAATACACCAGCATCAAAGCATTCTAAATTAAAAAAAAAAATCAGTGTAATTCTCAAGAAAAAAAAAGCAAATGAATTGCTAAGCACTTCATTGAAGGGTCAGTTGGAGAGCACTAGATAAGGAAGAGAAAGGAATAGAAAATTAAAAACAAGGTTTAGAATGTCAGAAATAGGGGTTCCATTACACACACCCCTTTAGCTAATAACAGTGAGCCCAGTTTGTTTTTATTTTTGTTTTGTTTTGTTTTTGTTTTTGTTAACATTCGTTTGCTTTCCATGTTCATTTTTAATTTCAGGGAACTGACACCTGACTCTCTTAACAGCCATTATACTTATATTCAAATGCAGCAGTTCCCAACCTTTTTGGCACCAGGGGACAGTGCTCCTTTGAGAATCTAATGCCTGATAATCTGAAGTGGGGATGCTAGTGCTGGGGAGCAGCTGCAAATCTGGATGAAGTTTGGTTTGCTTGCCCTCTGCTCATCTCCTGCTATGCGGCCTGGTTCTTAACAGACCACTGACCGATATCAGCCCTGGTCTGGGGGTTGGGGATCCCTGTTCTAAAGGATATGCACCTAGTCCCAAACTGACAATGTTTAGTACAGCTCTATGTAGATACTAGACAGTGCAAAAAGTTAATCAAGCTTGTTACTTGTTTATTGCATGGAAGCTCTATCCATCACCCAAACCACCTCCAAACATGCAATTGGAACTTGAGGAAAGGAGTATTTTGCTAACTGCATCTCATACCTATAATTTTCATGCAAGTGAAACTCCCTGTTTCTTGGATGGGCATGCATTTATACCACTACTAAAATGATTGATTTATAGGTGGCTTTTAAGGAGTAAATTTTATTGCCTGTCTATAAAATATTTCTTCTGAAAATACAAATTTATTATTACAGAACTTGATCTCTGTTCTGTTATAACTAGAAGTAGAATGTACTATTCTCTGATTATGATATTTCTCTTAAAGTGTATTTGATATCAAGTTTCAGTTTCCAATCTGAAATTTTCTGTACAAGTATTTTTTCTTAAATTTTTATAAAGTCACACTGTATGTGTGTGTGTGTGTGTGTGAGAGAGAGAGAGAGAGAGAGAGAGAGAGAGAGAGAGAGAGAGAAGGGAAGGAAGGAAAGAACAATGGAAGAATCACAGATAATTTTTATATGATTGACATTCATTCACTGATACACAGCTTATCAAAGATGTTGGGAGACCCAAGTTACTTTGTTTGTTCACTCATTCAGCTGTTCATTGTCCACCACAAATGAAAGCTGACTAAGTATTCTATCACCAAAAGATTTATTCAGAAAAAGGAAAGGATTTCAATATTGTATATATAGACATGGCGAACCACATGCACAAAGAGAAAGTGAGAGGAAGTAGAAAGCTCTTTTGACAAAGGGGAAGAAGTTAAGGGGAAGTGCTATTATTAAATTCTGAGCTTTTTTGTTAACATAGAGTTCTTCCTGTAGGGTTTTCTTGACCAACATAGGCTGTGAGAGCTCCTGCCACAGATCCTCCCAATTCTTGTCTAGGTTAAAGTCTCTGCATTAATGTTGACATCTCCTTTTCATTTATTTATTAAACATTTACTGCATTCATTAAACAGTTCTTGAGTATCCATTCTGACCCAGGCCCACACTGGGGACATAGAGGTGAACAAGACAAGCTGCGTCTTTTAAGAAATCCCTGGTCCAGTGGGAGACAGCACAGTCCAGTGGTTGTCACAGGGTGCTGAGACATAGGAGACAAAGGATTCCTAAAGGATTACCTTGGAGGCCAGACAGTGGATTCTATATCTACTCTCTTTTGGATCTCAGATGTTGGGCAAGTCACTTCCCTTTTGGGGTCTCATTTCCTGCACATGTAATAT
>PVKZ01007015.1:0-27501 GCA_004027375.1 Macroglossus sobrinus | reverse complement strand
TATAGTGCTTCTCGTGTTTAGCTGGTGTTAAGCGATGCGGTGATTAGTCACAGAAGTGTGGTTTTTCCCTGTAGGACACGCTCGCTCATAGCAGCGGCGACATCCAGCCAAAGGGTAAATTGTGTAACAGAAAAAGCCAAACCGACCTTCACAGAAGTGACTCTAACTGGGCGTCCCGTCCGTGGCATGGACAAGCTGGCCGCCTCCGCTTTCGCTAACAAAGCATGTGACCCAACGTCCCGATTCTTTGCGTGTCTGGTGGACGAAAACTAAAATCTTATTGTGCATGTGTGTGCGTGTGTGTGTGCGCGCGCGCGTGTGTGTGTGTGTGTGTGTGTGTGTGTGTGTCTTAACATCCTAGTATAAAATTTGCAAGCGTTTATAAAAATAGAGATTAGCATAATACACCCTGTGAGCCCCATAACTGGTGGCCAATTTTTTCCTATCCATTTCCCCGTCTCCAGATTCTTTTGAAACAAATCTGAGATGTTGGATCATTTCTTCCATAAACGTTTCAGCAGTTGTATCTAAAAGATAAAGGCTCTCTTAGCAATGATCATACCTAAAAAGTAATCAGAAACTTTATATTACCAAAGTCAAGGTTTAAATTTTCCTGAACCATCTTCTGCTCTTTTTTTTTTTCCTTATAGTCTGAGTCAAGCTCCAAATAAGGCAATCGGTTATAAGTTTCTTAAAGCGAACGCTTTTCCTTTAACTCCTAGAAAAATGTAAAACTTTCATATGGAAAATTTTAAGCATTACCAAAAACAGATAGAATGACACATCTCATTGTAGTTTGAATTGGTTCTCCTTCTCCTAGATGTTTGAGTCTCTTTCACGGATTTAAAACCTTTGGCGTTTTTCTGTGGACGACCTGCTTCTGTCCTTTCCTTCTTTTCTGTGTCAGTTTTTTGCCTTTTTCATATTCATCTGTGAGGTCTCTTCCCGTCTCAGTGAAATCAGCCGTCGTGCATGTCACAGATGGGCAGGCGTATCCGGATGGGGGAAGCTGTAGAATTTTCTCTTTCCCGAGATCTTACGTTTCTCGCCAGTTCTCCACGGGCACGTAATTGACTTGACTTCCGGTCCTCGTGTTGAACGCACATTTCGGTGACTGTCTGTCTGTAGCTTTGGGTCCTGTCTCCCGGTCAGGATCAGGCAGGAGGCCTCAACTTCCCTCCGAGCACTGCGGCCCGGGCCAGCCCCACAGGACGTGTCCGGGGACAGGTGGGGACAACACGGCCCTGGCGAGCTGTCTGTGTCGGTGCTGAGAGCTGTGTTATGTGGACACTTTCTGGGCACCCGCTGTGTTTCCCGAGAGAGTGGGGGCATAGCATCCGTTTGTGGAATTGAATGAACTCTTAGCGTTGTTACATTTTACAATTGTGCCAGGACCTCAGGAAGGGCACCCGTGAGTCCCGACACGCACGGTGACACTGCATTTGGTTGTGGGAACGGATTAGAGTGTGGCTAGAGGCCGGGCGTGCTCGGGAAGGTCAGGTTCAGGGCCGGGCCCAGATCACGGGCAAGCTGCTCGGGAGACGTCGGGCTACTCGGATGGCGTTTGGGTGGCTTCTCCTTCCTCTGGACGCACCACGCAAGGCGGGGACCACAGCGTTGTCCCTGACGACAAAGCCTGTGTGTGTGTGTGTGTGCGTGTGTGTGTCTGGTGCATGCGCACCCACCCCGAAGGCAGAGGAGGGGACAGTGTGAGCCCAGCAAGGTCTGTCAAAGGACAGTGTGTTCGGCTCCCTCTCTGCAGGCGGTGGGGGGCGGGAGGCGGCCTGTTCCCCCAGCGACGGGGGTGGCAGGACAGCGTCGGCAGAAGGAGGCCAAGCCGTGGGGGGGTCTCGTCTGTGCGGGGACCCGGGTCACCTTGATGATGCCGGTGACGACCACCGTGGCAGCACCTAGCATTTACTCCGTGCCCGGCACCTGCCGTGCCCCGGGCTGTGTGTGCTCACGTGTCGTGCTGTCACCTTACGGGGGCACAGCGCGGTGTCCCAAAGACAAAGCAGGTCACAGAGTTGAGAGAAGGGGCCCAGTGTGGGAGCCGCAGTGGGACCAGGCCTCGTCCTTAGTGGCAGGGAGACGTTCGCGAGGGCCGAGGGCTGCGACACCCCCGCTTACGGGGGCCCCTCCCGCTGAGTGTGGGCCTGGAGCTGTCAGACTTTCAGACGTTTTTTGCAAGGGAAGCTGGGAAATGACGATTTTATTAAATCAGTTATATTAAGGTGTAACTGACACACAATAAGCTGCTCCCCCTCCACAAAATGTGCACGTTTTAAGTTTATAGTTCCACAAATATATACCCCCCAACAGCTACCATCACAATCACAGCGTAGAACAAGCCTATCACCCCGAAAGGGAGCTTAGAATTTCAACGCGAAAGTCCAGAATTAAAACGTCGACGTGAAGAAGTTTTAAATGCCGTGTGAGCCAAGCAAGCGAGGTGCGTCTCGGGCTCTTATTGGCCTCTGGGCTTCCAGGGGCCTCGTGGGGGAAGGGCCTGGCACCAGGGGCTCAGCTGTGACAGGTGCCGGGAGGAGTTTTAGGGGGCTCTTCACGCAAGGCTCGGAACCCCCGGAAGCCCTGGGGGGCCCAGCAAGGGGTCAGGCCGTCTAGAAGGTACTGAGTGTTCGGGGGGTGCCATGGGAGCCGAGGCACGTGCCCGCTGGGCCGAGAGCCGGCTCCGGGCGCCCTCACACGGTGTCCCGCTGGACAGTAGCGGCACCGACGAACCCCCGGGCCTGCAGGGGCCTCTGCGGGCGGACGACCTCGTGCCCTGCCTCCTGCCGACAGGAAAGTGAGAAGCACAGAAGTGGTGGTCCTGGCTGAGCGGTGAAGGTGGGGGTCAAAGCACGCAAGTGTGGGGAGCCCCCGAGGCGGTGCTCCCGGCCACACAGAGGCTGTGGGACCGGCGAGGGTGGGCGCCCCCACCCAGCCCCTACCTGGACCCCGTCCACCTTGCTAACTGATGGCCGTGCCTCTCTGGCAAGCCGGACCCCTTGGACTTCGATTCCAAAGCAAACCCACGGTCTGGGGGTCGTGACGGACGACCTGAGCTGACATCCTAAGGGTCACTCCGTTTTCCGTCCCTGCTCTGAGCGCTTTGCCGCCCCGCCCGCTCAGGCCCCCGCCACGCGCCGGGGCTGCCCTCCCCAGTGACGGACGGACGCAGCGGCACCTGGGAAAGGCGACCCCGGGCGGGCCTCGGTGTCCTGAGTTCTAACACGACGGCAGCAGCGGCCGCCTCTGGTGTGGCTGTGACTCTGCGGTGTGGCCCGAGCCCTTCGGTCTCCGGCACGCGATGGGCACACGGTGGGCACGCGCACGGCACGCGCGTGTGGCCGGGCGGTGCCGTCGCGCTGGCGATGACGGTGTCTGTGCTGGTTCTTCCAGAGCAGAGAGCACGTGGACGAGGTGGGGGCGAGGCCACAGCGTGGGGCGCTGAGCGGCAGAGCCGGGGGCCCCGGCGAAGGTGAGTGTGCCCCGTTTGCTTCACCCACCGTCACACCCCTGCCGGGCTCAGAACGAAACCGCCCCCAGCGCCACCAGCGGTGTGACCCCCGCACACCTGCTGCAGCTCTCCCCCGGCCCCCAGTTCTTTCTGTCCTTGAAGCGTGTCCCCCCCGCCAGAGATGACCCGCCAGCCGCGGCTTTAAAAGCCCCTCGGAAGAGCCCCTCTCTGGGTAGCCTGTGCCATCGGCTTGATACTTAGATAGTTTTTCACTTTGTGGACATTTTTATGGATTAAACTTTTTTTAAAAAGTTTAATTTTTTTATGACCTTGCATCCTATTTACATGACTCCAAAGCCAAAATGTGTCTTGCCTCTTCCCACCGTATGAAACCATTTCACCGAGGTTGTGCCTTGTCCTTCGGGGTCCCGTGTCTTTAGACCACGTCGAGAGTGGTTACACACACGTGCACGTGTGTGCGAGCGTGCACGCACGTCCTGGCGCGAACAGGCCCAGCGTGCACCCTTCTCACTTCTGGTGTACCCCGGGGTCACCCCGTGGCTGCCTGTGGGGGTCGTTCCCACATCGCCGGCCAGCGGCTGTGCCGTGGAAACCAGCCCCCTGCTGGTGACAGCCGGGCGGCCGCGCTAACTCTGCCTGTTGCAGACGAGCCGCGTCCGATGGCCCCTTGCCTGTCCTTGCTCGCGTCTTTGGGACAGAGCCGTCCACGTGGCACTGCGTGTTCATCCCGCCCGTTTGCCCGCAGAGAGCCGGAAGGCCGACCCGGCGGGGACAGTGGAGACGCTGTCCCTGGCCTGTGCTCCGGAGATGGGATCTGACACGCTCACCCAGACGGAGGCCTCGCCGGGCCAGGAGGACGGAGCTCCTGGCCCCGACCAGGTGTCCCCTGGCCACCTGCTGCCACCCAGCGAGGCCGAAGCCACAGCTGCTGGGGCCTCGGGCGAGAACCCCGAGACTGGCCTGGAACTGCCGGCGGCACCCAGCGGGGACTGTGAGGTCCCCCCCAGCCAGGAGGCTGCACCGGGGGAGGGACAAGGCGCCCCGTCCAGCGGGCCTGACCCTCGGCCCTCAGAGGAGGCCACGGAGCTGACAGCAGGGCCTCCGGCCCAGGCCGAGGTGGCTCTGGCGGCCGGAGAAGTGCATTCGAGGTAGGTACAAGCTGGCCAGGGAGTGGCGGCCGACGGCCCAGCAGCAGGGTCGTGTGGCCCTGTCTGCGCAGCCCAGGGCCAGCCTCGGGAGGGGCTGCTTCGGGAGTGCAGAGGCCTGGTTCTCCCGTGACGCCCGCGAGAACCACCTGGGAGGGTGTCCGAGATGCTGGTGCCCGGAGATTCTGGCGTAGTCAGCCTGGAGCGAGGCCCGGGCACTGGTCTGTCTGGGCCTGGGGGTGGCCTGCCCCGCAGGACGCGGCCTCGGGGCCCGCCCTCAGCAGACGCGGTGCCGGGGACTGAGGGGCCAGAACCTGCTGCCTCCCGAGCTGCTCTGGTGCATCCCGAGGCCCGGGGCACCCCCGGCTCCTCTCCCGGCCTGGGGCCCCCTCGCGCCTGCCCTGGGCTGCCCTGGCCGGGGACTGAGCCAGCCCTCTGAGGCCTGGCTCCGGGAGGGGACCTGGCAGACAGGGGCCCTGGCGTCTGCGTGCTGTGGCGACTGGCAGGGAAGCCCAGACCGTTTGACAGGAAGGAAGGAAGGGAGATCCCCCTGCCCAGGACACCTCACCAGCCAGAGCGAAGGGTTCCTTCAGGCACCCCGCATCCTAAGTGTGCAATCGGGATGGGGGGGTGGTTTCCACGCACGTGGACGTGGCCCCAGGAGGTTCCGAGTGAGGGGTGACATGGGTGTACTTTAGGGACAGCTACTACAGCTCATGTGTCAGCTCTGGTGGCAGTGGCTGCCCGCGTGGGTTCCCGGGGCCTGATGTGGGTGGGCGTGGGGTGGGGCATAGCGCTGTCCCTGATGAGTGGTGTCCCTGATCGGGCCAGCAGGAGGCGGGAGAGCCAGGCACCCTCGTGGTGGCAAGGGGCCGGCCGCCTGCGTGGCAGTGCCGGTGGCTCATCGCCCTGCCTCCCAGGTGTGAAGACGAGAGGGGCAGCAGTGTGTGTGGGCCTTGTCAGCTGGCCACCCGCGAGGCCTTCGAGCCACCACTGGCTTCCTGCCGTTTCCTGGGTCCCGCAGTCAGGACAAGGCCTGTGCTTGACTCAGACGCCCCCCCATCCTGTCCTTCCCCGTCATCACCGATGCACTCAGCCCCGGGGGGCAGGGTGTCGGGAGGTGTCTGCCACCTCCTGCCCGGGGCCTGGCCGTGGACAGGCTGCTGGGTGCTTAGACACCAGGGACAGGGACCGCCATCAGGGCACCTGCAGCAGCTCGGGGAGGGGGCTGGGCGTTCAGCTGCTGGAGAAAGGCCTCACTTTTTTTTTGGTAAAAAAACATAACATCAAATTTACCGTCTTACCCGTGTTTAAGTGTATAGTTCACCAGCGTTTCGTATAGTCACGTCGTCGGGACACAGATCTTCAGAACTTCCTCATCTCACAGATGTGAGACTTTGTGCCCGTCAAACAACCCCTACCCTCCCCGCCCCGGCCCGGGCCCCCATATCCTACCCTCTGCCTCAGGTCTGGCCCAGAACTCTGTGTAAGTGGAACCGCCTGGCGCGTGTCTTCCTGTGACAGGCTCGCTTCCCTCGGCACCGTGTCCTCGGGGTTCGTCCGTGGTGTAGTGGGTGCCAGATGGCCATCCGCTTCGGGGCTGGATGACAGTGCACCGTGTGGAGGGGCTGTCACCGGAGGCACACATGGGCTGCTTCCGCCCTGCAGCTCTGTGAATGGTATAACGTGACCGTGGCTCTGTGAATGGTGTGCCGGGCACGTGGCTCTGTGAATGGTGAGCCGTGCACGTGGCTCTGTGAATGGTGAGCCGGGCACGTGGCCCTATGAATGGTGAGCCGTGACCGTGGCTTTGTGAATGGTGTGCCGGGCACGTGGCTCTGTGAATGGTGTGCCGGGCACGTGGCTCTGTGAATGGTGAGCCGTGCACGTGGCTCTGTGAATGGTGTGCCGGGCACGTGGCGCGCACGTGTCCCTCAGAGACCCTGCCTCCAGCGCCGCTGGCTCTGCTCCCAGCCGTGGGCTGGCCGGCATCCGTTGGTTCTATTTTTAGAGTTCTGTGGACGGCCATGCTGCTTTCCACGGCGGCCGCCCCACGCTGGGCCCCACGTGCCGCCTCCTCTTGGTGATGCCCCCGGCACGTGTGCGGTGTTTCCGTGTGTTGGACAGAGGAGGGAGCCTGGTGACAGAGCCGAGACCGGGACGGAGGGCTCCAGGCTCCCTCCTGGGACTCAGTCCATGCCAGACACGCACCCCCTGCCCCCGTCTCACACGCACGGGCCCGGGCAGCGGGGCGGGAGGGGCCGTCGGAGCAGGGGCAGCGCTGAGAACGAGGGTCTGAATCCTGGGTGTCACAGTCCCAGGGTCAGGGTCCTTCCCGACCCCATCTGGGGCCCAGAGCCCAGGGCGCAGCGGGGCGTTTGGGAGTGGACAGCGGCCACTGGGCTGGGCGGGCCCAGCACGGCCAGAGGGAACCAAGTCCAGACTCTGATGAGTGATGCCCAGTCTTAATCAAACATGGCCCAAGGCTTCACTGTGCTGCTGGGCTTGGTTCGCTCCCCTCTCCATGTAACAGAGGGAAACTGAGGCCCGGGGGTGGGCTGGGCGGGGCAGGCTCCTGGCATGAAAGCCATTCCCCAGGCCCCTGGGAACCCGCAGAGCTGGCGGCCCTGCCGGTCACTGAGGCCACTTCTCGCCTGCTGTCCTGTCCGGGCACAGGGGGACAGGGAGCCAGAGGGGCAGGGGTGGAGTCTGCTGACCCTTTCTGCGGGTGAGAAACCCGAGGCCCAGAGGCCGCGGGCCGAGTGGAGGTTGCCGGTGTTTGAACCCAGTCTGTTCTGACTCCAGAGACTTTGCTTCTGAGCACAGGGTCGTATCTCTCTCTGCCAAGGTCCTCCGTCCACGCGCAGGAGACAGATAACCCTGGGGAGCTGCTCGCGACACAAGAGGATAGCCTCACGCCCATGCCCCCTGCAGAGGCTCCAGCAGCTGCCCAGCCAGATGGGCAAGACCTACCCGGGCCCAGGGACTGCCCCCAGACCCCTGGGAACACGTCGGGAAAACAGATCCCAGAAGGAGCCAGCGAGACCTCCCCACCGAGTGAGCAGAGCAGCGATGCAGGCGCAGAGGCCAAGGAGATGCTCGGGCCTGTGGCTGCTCCCGCCACGGGGCCAGGCGAGGCCGGGACGGACACTGCAGACGGCGCTGGGGCCCTGGGCCCACACCTGGACAGAGACCCGGGAGCAGGGGGCCCTGAGGCCGGCGAGGACGGCCCCCCCGAGGGCCCAGGCGGAGCCGAGGCGCGGAGGAGGGCGTCCCTGGGAGCCCAGGCCGGCAGCGTGGTTCTGGGTAAGTGTGGCCGCCACCCCGTGCCCACAGCGAGCGGGTTTGGAGGGTGTGCTGTGGGGGCCTCCACACAGGGAGAGATGGTGCAGGTCTGGGGGTGCAAGACGGGCTGGAGATGCAGCTGCCGAGCGTGGGCTCCCCTGGGGCATCTCTCCAAGCACCTGAGTCTCCACCGCTGCCGTCACCCCGCACGGGGCAGGGAGGGCTCACGAAAAGCAGGGGTGCGAGGGCCACCGCCAGCCACTCTCACCCAGTGAGCCCGCTCTCATCCGGGTGGGGAAGGGTGTCAGGTGCTGCCCTGCGTCCTGTCCCCGTGGTGAGGGGGGCGTCCCGTGTCCTCGTGCCCCAAGCCCTGGTGCCCCTGCTGCCCCGGGCTCTGCGGTCGCCCTGTCACGGTGACGTCCCAGCCGCTGCTGCTCCCCTAGTGTGGCCTGGCCCAGATGTGGGCGTGGGCCACCCTTAATTCCCGTAGCACAGCTGAGAGCGGCCGTGACTTGGGAGGCTTTTCTGAGCCCGGGACGGTGACAAAGCCAGCGCCGACTGAGGACTCAGTGTGCTGGGCTGTATGTGTCAGTGCCGTGCGTCTGTGCGTGTGTGTGCGTGCGTGTGTGCGTGTGTGTGCGTGTGCATGTGCACACAGGTGTGTGTATGCGTGTGCACACGTGAGTGTGTGCACATGTGTACACGGGTGTGCGTGCGTGCATGCGCATGTGTGCACATGTGTGTGCATGTGTGTGTGCACGTGAGTGTGTGTGCGTGCGTTTGTGCGCGGGGGGCATAGATGGGCACACGGGAGAGGCCGCGGCGTCCGTGCTGGTGGCCCGGGGCCTGACCCGCCCACGTGCTCGGCACGGCCTCACCACCGCTCGGAGCAGAGGCAGCAGACTGCAGCCTGGAATGTTCCAGATTTGGAATACGCTACACACGCCTGAGCCCAGGTTCTCCCAACCTACTGGGAACCCAGAAAAAAGAAAGATCAACCACTTCTCACAAGCGTTACCCACCCCTGTGAGTCCAGGGCTGGACTTTGTGGGGACCGGAGAGAATGCGTGACACGCTCTCAGGGTGAACTCGGGCTGCGTCTCCGGGAGCAGGAAGCTGCGCGTGTTGACAGAGAGAAAACAGCGCCGTTTCCTCGGTGTCGGGGTGCGGGGCTTGTTCCTGGCCTGCCGAGGGCTCCCGCGCCAGGTTCCAAGCAGGCATCAGCCCGAGCCGCGGCCTCCCCGCGGGCGTCCCCCGGCCAGCTGCGCACGCCGGCTCGGGCCGCCGTGTCTGGTGTGAGGTCTGGGGGCTGTTTCACCCCCTGCTCCGTTTCATGTAACGTGTCTGGGTTCCCACCACCTCTGTAGGACAAGGTTGGTTTCTTTGTTTTTATTTAAAAAAAACGAACCCAAACCGTTTTTATCTCTTTAAGAGCTGGTGTCCTCCCTTTCCCTTCCATTCCGGTGGCTGCCCACCCCGCCAGGGGCTGCCTCACGGGCTCCGTGCCCTGTCCGGACACCCAAGGGAGAGAGGACAGGCGGGTGGGTGGGCGTCTGTGTCTCCAGCTGCCTGCCTGGCTCGCCACCCCGGCTGGCTCCGGAGTCCGGCCTGTCCCCAAGCTCCGCTCCATCCCCCTGTACCACGAGCGGCCACGCTGACCGCCATCCCTCCCCCCACCACCCCCCACCCCACCCCCGCCCTCCCCACCAGTCCCCTCTCCACTTCACCCATCAGACCTGCCGTGACCTCTCCGTACTGCAGTGAGCCCTGTCGTAGGTCCCGGGAGACCCAGCTCAGTGACCCATCGGTCCCTGACCCACTGTGTGACCTTGGGCCCGTCCCCTCTCCCGAGTCTGGGACTCCGCTTTCTTCTCTGCTGTGGGTGACTCGGACGAGAGGGCCTTTGAGAAGGGCGAAGGGCTCGTCGCTTGAACCACGGGGGTCTGGGGTGGGGGGCCGAGCCGGGGGCTGCACTGCAGAGGCTCAGCGGCTCTGTCCCCCAGCAGATGACAGCCCGGCACCGCCAGCCCCTTTCGAGCACCGGGTGGTGAGTGTCAAGGAGACGTCGGCCTCAGCGGGCTACACCGTGTGCCAGCACGACGTCCTGGGAGGGTAGGTGCGGGCGTGTGCGGGAGGTGGCAGGGGCCCAACATGGCGGGGTGAGGACGCTCCATGGGGTACGGGGTAGCCCGCGCGGTGTGGGGTGAGGCGGGTCTCCGCTAGGTTTCGGGGGGCCTACGTGGAGTGTGGGGGGATGGCATGGGGACTCTGGTGCGTGAGGAGGAGGGCCGGGGCCAGAGAGCCCGGGGGACAGGCTGGCCCGCCACGCCGGGCGAGCCCCGTGGTGTCTCACCTGCTGCGTCGTCCTGTCTGCAGGGGCCGGTTCGGGCAGGTCCACAGGTGCACAGAGAAGTCCACGGGCCTCTCGCTGGCGGCCAAGGTCATCAAAGTGAAGAGCACCAAGGACCGGGTGAGGCGTCTGCCCCGGCCCCCCGGGACCACCCCCTCCCCACTGCCCCAGCACCCTCCCCCCAGGCTGGGCAGGAGACCCCGCCCCTTTTCCTGCCTCTCTTCCAGACTCCCACGCCCCAGTCAGCCGGTCACACGCACCCCGGGCCTCGGGCCCCCCACCTGCGAAGTGGGCGCGCCCCCTCTGGCCTGGGTGGTGGGCATGAGAGCAGGGGGTGGGTGTGAGGTGGGCACGTGCGTGTGTGCGCACACACGTGCACACATGCACGCGTGCCTTGGGAGGCGCGGCCGGCGCCGCTTGCTGACCCGTTCCCCGGAAACTCGCCCCCGCTCTGGCCCCGGAAGGAGGACGTGATGAACGAGATCAACATCATGAACCAGCTGAGCCACGCGAACCTGCTGCAGCTGTACGACGCCTTCGCGGGCAAGGGCAGCTTCACGCTGGTGCTGGAGTAGTGAGTGTCTGCGGGGCGGATGGCGGCGTCCCCAGGGGGCCCCCCTTCCCCTCGCTGGGGCACCCACGGAGTGTCACCACCCCTCCGCTCCTCCTCCAGCACGGGGCGCGGAGGACAAAGCCATCTGTCACGCACCGGCGGCCGGTGAGCCCGATTCGACCTGAGGATGTTTGTCCGTTGGGCCTAAACAATGTTCAGTAATTTTCATCTGGCTGTTGGTGGCTGGAAATTGGGAAATTGCACGTTAAACCCCAGCAATCTGGCTTTTCTTGTATATATAAAAGCTCCGTCATGCTGGACCTGTGTTTCCAGCTGGAAACGGGTCCATTTTGCCCACTTGGGGTTCTTGTCATGTATTCCGTGTAGGAGAATGAGTTTACAGCCTCGGCCCGGGCCATCCAGGGTGAGCCTAGAGTATCAACACAGATGGCAATCCCGGTTTCCCCCTCGGCCCATCACGTCCCGTTTGCCACCGGCACTCCGGGCTGGGAATGGGCGAGAGCAGAGGTCCCCGTGAAAACCCAGATGACAGCAGGCTTGCCCGGGGTGGCCTGTTTTGGCTCCCGGAGCTGAGGGGCCTGGCCCGCCCTTTGCCTTGGCAGCGTGGACGGGGGCGAGCTCTTCGACAGGATCACAGACGAGAAGTACCACCTGACCGAGCTGGACGTGGTCCTGTTCACCAGGCAGATCTGCGAGGGCGTCTACTACCTCCATCAGCACTACATCCTGCACCTGGACCTCAAGGTCGGGCCCCAAGGGTGGGCCCCAGGCGTCTGAGTCCCCCTGCCCTCCTGTCTGAGAGAGCTCAGTCGCTCGGCGCACAGCCCCGGCCCCCCTGCCTGGCTCCCTGCCGCTCCCTTGTGATTCGGGCAGTCACGTGGCCTTTCTGAGCCTCAGTTCCTCCATCTGTAACATGGGGATCACCTAGCTCTTTCAGTGGTATTTGAAGATTAAATGAGACAATGGTTTTCTTCTTAAAGATTAGTTAAAAAAAAATTAAAGTAGAAACATATGCTTGTAGTAACAAATATAGACAACATACAAATGTGTAAAATAGTGCAGACCCCCAACCCCCACCCCACATCTCTGTGCTGGGGGGGGCTTCTGCACTGGCTGTTTGACGAGGCGCATGGACACACACAGGGAGTCAGACCGTGCTCACCCGTCAACTTACCTTTCCGATGTCAACAATACGTTGTAGACACCGTCTCTCATTTAAGGGCTGCGTGATACCCATTGCAGGAACGCAGTCCGCCTTCTTGTCTTCTGGACGAAAAGTAAGCGCTTGATACGTGGCAACTTTTTCTTTTTTTATGGTCTCTTGGCTCTCTTTTCCGTTGCACCAATCCGCGTGTCTGATTTCATGCCGATACCGTACTGTTTTGGTCACCATAGCTTTGCAATATAGTTTGAAACCAGGATGTGTGTGCCTCCAGCTTTGTTCTTTCTCAAGAAAGCTCCGGCTGTTTGTGGTCTTTTGTGGTTCCATGTCCGTTTTAGAATTGTTTGTTCTATTTCTGTGAAGAATGCCATTGGAATTTTGGTAGGGATCACATCGAATCTGTAGGTTGCTTTAGGTGGCATGGACAATTAAACAATATTAAGTCTTCCAACCCATGAACATGAAAAATCTTTCCATTTACTTGTGTCTTCTTCAATTTCTTTCATCCATTTCTTTCATCCATGTCTTAGTTTTTAGAGCACAGATCTTTCACTAACTTGGTTAAATTTATTGTAAGCGCTTTATGCTTTTTGATACAGTTATAAATGGGATTGTTTTCCTAATTTCTCTTTCTGATAGTTTTCTCATTAGTTTATCCTTTTTAAGGTTATTGGGGTAACATTGGTCAATTATATAATTTTCCAATACAATTATATAATTTTCAGGTATACATTACAATTTGACATCTGTATATTCTAATGTGTGTTTACCACCCAAAGTTCAGTTTCCTTCAGCTACCATATATGTGAGGCCCTTTACCCACTTCACCCTCCCCTTATCCCCCTATATTTGACCCCTTTAACCGTCTACCTCCCCCTTCCTCCCCCGCCCCCTACCCTCTGGTAACCACTAGTCTATAGTCCATGTCCCTGAGTCTCTGTTTGTTTGTCCTGTTCATTTGTCGCTTTTAGGTTTGTGTCCCACATATAAGTGATATCATGTGAGTTTCAGTCTGGCAATCGTTTCAATAGACACAGTTGACAAAACTGAACAACTTTTCGTGATGAAAGTGCTGAACAAATTAGATATTGAACTTCCTCAATCTGAGAAAGGCCGTCTGTGAAAATCTCAGACGATACAGAAGCACTGGTAAAAGGTGGCTGCTTCCCCCTCAAGGTCAGGAAGAAGACAGGGGGGTCTGCTCTGGCCACTTCTGTTAAATGTTGTCCTCAACATTCGATCAATGGCAGATAGGCAGGAAAAGGAATAAAAGGCATCGAATTGGAAAGGAAGCAGTAAGACTGTCCACAGAATGGCGGGAGCTTGCCAGGGAGGCCGGAAGGGAACCATCAGAACTAATAAACCAGTTTGGCAAGGATTTAGCTGTCAACGTTTAAAAGCTTGGGATTCCACCCACCCACCCACCCACCCACCTGTCCCTGTTGATCTCCCCTGAGCCGTCCATTACCCTTGGAGGCTGGAAACTGAGGCCTCTTGACAGGTAAGTGTGGGATTATGACCTTCTTAGCTGTTGCCTGAGCATAAGCAGACTTCCCTGTCTTCCCCAGCCGGAGAACATACTGTGTGTCACTCAGACGGGACACCAAATAAAGATCATTGACTTCGGGCTGGCCAGAAGGTAAGGGGTTGCACGTGTGTGCGCGCGCGCACACACACAAAACACTCTCTCTCTCTCTCTCTTTTTTTATTTTTAGATGAGGCAACCCTTGGTTGACCTCACAGATTGCAAGGACCTTGTCAGCTTACAATCCCTTAGTTTTTAATTTTTTACGCCTCCAGCACCTGGTCTTCCCAGGCGGTCTCCCATCCAAGTACTGACCTGGCCTGACCCCTGCTCAGCTTCCGAGACCGGACGGGACCGGGCGCGTTCAGGGTGGCACGGCCGTAGACTCTCCCCGTCGCTCTTGGTCATGGCACCCACAGTGGTGTCCCCAACCCTTCAGCCACCCCCAGTCCGTAAACATGGCGACAGTCGCACGCCCACCGTCCAGGCTCTCCGCAGAATTCCGTGTCCACCGAGAGGGACGCTTCTCCGGAAGCCACCTGTTTTCTAGGCAATTCTCCACATCGTGGCTGGAGTTTCTAGTCTTAACACGACCTCCCGTCCTGGGGGTCACCTTCCACAAGGAAGGTTTTGTCACGTTATGAGCCTTGCAGCATCGTCCATTCCTCCCTCGAGGGAAAGAAAGCAGAGTTTTGTCCCTGTGGGGACAGCTGCTCACCTGAGCTCAGCCTCCGGGGTCCAGCACCTGCCTCCCAGAGGTGGCGTTCACAACCACAGGGCCGTCTCTGGGTCGCGCCCCCACGTTGGAGTGGTAAATGTCACCTCTTTGCAGGGGTGACAGGTGCACGCTCAGTGCCACCCGTGACGGGCGGGAGACCAAGTGTCCTGTCATTAGAGGAACGGCAGTTCCTGTCACCACCCCCCGCACCCTCAGGATCCCCGTTACGCCGTGTGTGTATTTCGTGAGCAACACTCAAGTCCCCAACCCCAATCACGTTCGATCCGTAATGTAAAAGAATCGCCCCATGTTTTATCAAATAATGGCTTATGAGACTGGGCCGCGGCTGGGAGACCCGGATGGGCCCGGGCTGTGCCTGGCTCTCAGCGGGCTCTGAGAGAGGGGACAGCGTTTCTGTGTTTGTTTGTTTGTTGTTTGTTTGTGGAGACTGCGTTTTAAAAACTCACCTCCTGGCTTGAGAACTCGGGGCACGCTCGCCGGCAGCCTGGTCACTTTATCCTTCTCCGTGTCTCCACGGCCTCACCTGTAAAATGGGGACGGTCCTCGTCCCTGCTTCGCGGGGCTGCCGTGAGGATGCGACGTTTGT
This sequence comes from Macroglossus sobrinus, assembly GCA_004027375.1. Lineage (NCBI taxonomy): Eukaryota > Metazoa > Chordata > Mammalia > Chiroptera > Pteropodidae > Macroglossus > Macroglossus sobrinus. The sequence continues at coordinate 12,654 of PVKZ01007015.1, read as the reverse complement.
GTAGTTAGCGTTTGAGCCTGGTGCCTGGCAAGCAGGAAGTGCCTTTAATTTTCTTAATGAACACTTTATGTGTTAGAGCCGTTTCTGTTGCACAGAAAAAGTGAGAGGAGAAACAGACAGACGGCCCACGTCCCCTCCCCCCACATGTACCAGGTCCCCAGTGTCATCATCGATGAGCCCACGGGGGCCCGTCGTGAGCACCCAGCTCCCAGCGCAGAGCAGACGCGCGCACGGGGCTGTGCGTGCTCAGGGCGTGTGGTCCCCTCCTCGTCCCCTCCTCTCCGGACTGTGAACGCCAGAGCAGGGGGTGCTGCACCTCCTCATTCTCCCCGGTCCCTTGGGGACAGCCTGAGGTTGGGGCTGGGGGCAGTGGCGGTTCCCAGCCGGCCAGGGCTGTGGTGGCCCGTGGGGTCCAGACGGCACGCAGACAGGAGTCCTGGGGTGGCCGGCCTCCCCAGGGGTGGCCCGGCCTCTGCAGTCTCCCAGTGGCCCCAGGCTCACTGCCGTGGTCCCCACCCGTCCTGTCCCAGGTACAAGCCCCGGGAGAAGCTGAAGGTGAACTTCGGGACTGCCGAGTTCCTGGCCCCAGAGGTCGTCAACTACGAGTTCGTCTCGTTCCCCACGGACATGTGGAGCGTGGGGGTCATCACCTACATGCTGTGAGTGCCCCGGCCTGGTCCCCGTGGGGGTCGGCCCCCGACTTTGACTGTCCCTGAAGCAGCAGGCAGTCAAGGGGGAATCACTCACTTGGAGGCGTGAAGGGGGCCCCCCCGTGGGGAGTGTGCGTCTGGCTGTCACCTACCCGGGTGACTGGAGTTGGGTCCCCGAGGAGCTCTGGGATCCACCCTGGGACAGTCCTTCCCCAGCGCTGGCATCACCGCCTCAGCCCCGCCTCAGACCGGCGGGCATTAGATCCTCACAGATGCACCGGCTCCTGGGGCCACAAAGATTGGGGACCACTGCTCTGGAGGAGAGTGATAAAGCCAGCTTTTCTGTGTCCCCTGGGGCCTGGGCGTGTCTGTGCCCACCTGGCTGTCTCAGAGGCACGCTAATCAATGAACATACACCTGATGCGTGGGCATGCTGGAGGGACCCCAGTGACCCTTTGCTCCAGGGGAGGGGGACAGAGGTGCGGTGACAGGGGCTTGATTCCAGTACGTCCTTCCTGCAGCTTTTCCTCCCTCCCACTCCCTCCCTTCCCGAGAGGGGGGGCTGTTGTTCTCCTGAAACCCTGGCATCCCGTCGGTTCTGCTGGGACACGTGGGTTCCCCCTGCCCTCGACGCGTGAGGGCGGCGTGGCTCCCGCACGTCACGGTCCCTCCTCTCCTCCGCAGGCTCAGTGGTCTGTCCCCGTTCCTGGGGGAGACAGACGCCGAGACCATGAATTTCATCGTCAACTGCAGCTGGGACTTCGACGCCGACACCTTCGAGGGGCTGTCGGAGGAGGCCAAGGACTTCGTCTCCCGGCTGCTCGTCAAGGAGAAGAGGTAGTAGCCTTGTCGCCTGTCACTCGTGTGCCATCCCGAGGGTGACCGCTGACTGGTGACCGTGAATCAGGGCAGGAGTGCCGGGCAGGTCCCTTTCTTCCTGGGGGTCGCTTCTGCCCAGGATTTTTACCCTGCCGCGCCTTTGGAGCAGAAATGTAGCGAGCACAGTGACAAAGGAAGTAATTAAATAAACAAACAACTAGGGGCACAAAATCTAGGTGGCCTTAGAAAGGACCATCTGTACAAATCGGTCCTAGTTCCAGGGTATCACTTCTGACGGGCTCATGTGGAAGCAAATGTCACTTTCGAGAACAGAGCCCGTGTCTCGGTGCGGAGGGCCCGCTGGGTCCCCGGCAGCCGCGGCAGTCGTGGTGGAGCCGCCCCTGTGTCTGATCCGCACGCTGGGGACAGCTGCGTGTGACGCGGGAGCGGGGACCAGGTCTGGGCTCCCACAGCACCTGCCTCCCGGGCCGTCACTCGCTTCTTTCTGGCTGTGAACGTTGGGGAGGAAAAGTGTTTCAAATTGGGACGCACAAGCAGACTCTTGTCCCTGGAAGGAGAGATGAGCGAGCCTCCTTCCAGGCTCATGCTTTCATCCGTGGAGCGGCTCCAGGCACAGCTGGCCGCCTCCAGCCCGGCCTGGGTCCCCAGCCCCGGTAGCGGTCCATCCCTGGGACGCGGTCCCCCTCAGCGCGAGGGCACAGGGATGAGGGCACAGGCACGGTGTGTGGGCGACTCCCTTGCACTCCTAAGGGGGTGCCTTTCAGACGCCAGGATCCCCCTTCCCGGGCAGTGGCCGGAGTGTGCCCAGCAGGTCCCCCCGTTCCGCGGACTCAGGCTTCCTGCCCCTCTGGACTGACGCTGGACAGCGGACTTTTCCTCGGCGGCTCCGAGGAAACGTGCCCCCCGTGTCCGATCTCACACAGCTGCAGGATGAGCGCCACGCAGTGCCTGAAACACGAGTGGCTGAACGACCTGCCCGCCAAGGCCTCGAGATCCAAAGTGCGTCTCAGGTCACAGCTCCTGCTGCAGAAGTACATGGCCCAGAGGAAGTGGAAGGTACCTTTTCCTTTTCGTGAGAGCAGCTCTTGTCTTCCTGACGCGTCCTCCGAAAGAACTGTGGCTGGCCGAGTTCTGATTTACATGTTGATTCTAAATTAAGGGGGAAAAAAAAACCCTCTCTCATGTCAAAATGTTAGCTCGAGTAAAAAAACACTACAGACCAAAAAAACGACGACCGTAAACGTGGCAGTTAGTGTGACACTCGCAGTGACAGAATGACGTTTGAGCCCTTGTCCTTGGTGACAGTAGTGGCCACGTGCGGGGAGCTAACTGCGTGGAGCTCGAGGCTGATTCCTGCCCGGTTCAGAGAGAGGGGCTGGGACAGCCCTGGGTAAAGGCAGAATCATTTTGTCTCCTACAGAAAAGCTTTGTGACCAAGGACATAAAAACTGTCTGAAGTAGCTTTCCAACATTTTGATATTGATTAATAAACAGAGACAAAATGCTTTACCTGGAGAACCACCAGCACACGGTGTCACACACATGCACATGCGTGTGAGGCGCAGACGGCACATGTGCTTCACAGAGTGTGATGTCTGGTGTTTTCTGGTCTATGAGACTTGGTTTCATTTTTTAAAAAATCGTGGTCATACCCCACCGACCTGGTTGCATAACCCCTGTGGGCTGCAGCTCACCCTTTGAAAAACCCCTTTCTGGGGCGCTCCGTTTTTCTTGCGAAAAGGATGATGTATCTTCTCACTTGACACTTGCTGCAAACAGGCCCCTGAAGGGCAGGTGACCGTTCCACTGTTATTTTGCTGGAATCTTCTTTTTCCCTTTAGGTGATCAGTTTTAAACAAACCTCAGTGCCTAACTTGCTTAAATCCTTTTATTTATTTATTATTACTATTTTTAAATATGCTTTCTTTCTCTTTTTTTTCTCTCACCCCAAGAAACATTTCTACGTGGTGACTGCTGCCAACAGGCTGCGGAAGTTCCCAAGCTGCCCGTGACCGTCGGCTCTGCCGCTGCCGTGGGCCGAGGGCCGACTGAGACCAGTGGTGACGTGGGGACACGAGAGTTGAAGTAATCGGGCCTTGCACCAAGATCGAGTCCACTCATGTCATGGAAATTCTAGGCTGTGGCCGTTGCCTGCCTTGGGGATGACAAGTGTCTGTCTGTAGAGAAAGTGACTTGAGGACTCCTTTCCCGCCTTTTGAGATCACTCCGTTTGGAATGCTGTGTTTCCTTTTCAAGTGTCCCCGCTTTTGGTGACACGTGTAGGCACGCTGTAGGTAGGTAGGAAAGCTGCCGCTTTGCATATGTCAAATTCTAAACACACTCTGAACGCGAGAGACCGTTGCACAGGGGCAGGGCGCTCGGTGTCACCGCCTTCCGTACGGAGAGTTCCCGAATTCTGACCTGCTCAGGCGTGGGTGACCTTGTACTGCTGGGACAGGGATACTCGTTTTAACTTGTGCTCCCTTTTGAGACTCAAAATGTTTCTCCTTTAATACTCTTTGAAATTCCAGAATATGTCACCGTCACGGCTAAGTCAGGACAATGATCATTTTGAATGTGCTTTTAAAATCTGCACCCACCAGCACCTCTCCCCGTTCTGCCCGGGGCCAGCCCTGTCCCAGCATCGGCGGGACCCCTCGGCTCCCCCAGCCTCTGTGACAGACCGGTAGCCGAGGGAGCCTGGCAGCCGACGTGCAGGTGGGGAAGGGATAAGCACGTGACAACGTGATTCCGTCGTGACACACAACGACAGCTCAGGATAAGGGAGGGACACTGCAGGCCACCGCTGTACTAAGGACGTGCTGCTTTCACTGGTGTCACTTAACTGGTGTCATTTACAGGATGATTGACAAGGAGCACCTTAGTGCTGAAAAGCAGGAGAGCTTTTTAACCCAGATGTGCAGCTCCACTGTCTGACAGAGACGTGATGAGAGCCGGAGACATAATTAAAAACTTCTCCTCGCCCCTCCCCCAGCAAACACCCGCTGAGACCGATTTTAATAACTTAACATAATAAGTCAAAACCATTTCAATCTGTAATCAGCATAGACATTATTGATACCTTATATATATTTTTCATTCTAAGTCTCCAAAATCTGGTATATAGTTTATGCTTAAAATACATTTCATTTCAGATGCTAGGGTTTCATAAGACATATTTAATTTGTATTTAGATTTTATAAAATTGACTGTGGGAGAACACTACCTACTCAAGTTTTTCGAAACATCTTAAAACATTCCCTAATAATTGAATTAAGTACGCATTTTTACAATTTTTACATTCAATTTAAATTAGAAATTTAGTTCTGTAGTTGTATTGTCTACATTTTAAGTGCTTTAGAGACACCTGTGGTTAGTGGCTTCCCTATCAGACAGGAACAATATGAAAAGAATCCTTTATGAAATTATTTTAATCTTCCCCCCATCATGCTGTTTGTTACTCTTCATCCAGAAACACGTTTTTTCCACAAAATCCCCTTGAGGGGTTTGTTTAGGTCCAGCTCATGCAAGCGAGAGGCAGTGTGGAATTGGAGCCTCCCTTCTCTGGAATTCGAGGGAACTTTTATGAAGTTTTAATTTCCTGGATAGTTTTAGTTCTCTACTTTGCCAGAGTGTACTTAGCTCAAAAGGTTTTTAGAGATTGCAACTGTGCCGGTATCAGCTATTTCTAATGGGCCTTTTCCCTTTGAATGAACAGTTGTGGGAACTGCCTGTTGGGTAGGGAACCCCCACGAGGTGGTCAGGATCCACTTTTCCCACCTGTCGGATTGGTGAGAGCATGGGGAAATGGAAAATGTCCACTTTCCATGGGTCTGGATCCAGAGGAAGGCCACGCCCACTTTTATCCAGCAATTCCATTTCTAAGATCCCCTAGCAATACTTGAACACGTGGACAGAATTCATACAAAATGTTGATTCTAACACTGTTGCTGATGGTTCAATAAAACCACCCACCGAGGCCTATCGGCATGGGTTTAGTTAACGAGATTTTGCCAGGTCCTTACCGGGGAAGACCTTGCTGCTGTCGACGACAGATGTGGATGTACTGAGTTATCATTTCACTGCAGAACGCATACAGCATCGTCCCCTTTGTGGAGCGACACGTGCTTCTGTGAGCGTTAGGATTCTCTAGGATGTGCATGAACCTTAACAGTGGGGTGTGGAAAGTGGGTGATGAAGCAAGGGGAAATTCCACTTTTCACTTTATCTTTCTGAATGGTTTGAAATTTTTTATATATATAATGAGCATGTATTGCTTTTATAATTAAAAATTAGCAACCCAACTATCAAGTGCGGCCCTTGTTTTGACCCTGATTCGAGATATTTTAGAGACATCCAGGGAAATGTAATTCTAAATTGTATATTTGATGATAGCATGTCTATTGTGTCAGGTATGATAATGGCGATGTGATCGGTTATCGTGTAGGTCACGTGACTTCAGGAAGAAAGGCAGATACGTAGGCAGGCATGGCGAGGCCTTGTGAACTGCTGGGTGCGGGTGATGGTAGGTGGTTTCATTATACTGTCCTCTTTTACTGCTGTATTTAAAAACTTTGGTGATAAAAGTTTTTAAAGATCAGTTAAACCACGAGGAGCTGGTAGAGCTTGTCTGAGCTTCCAGAAATTCTTCACAACAGTCCTGGAACAGATGGACTCAGCGAGCGGTAAGCTCCCAACGCTGGGAGGGTGAGTGTGCTGGAAATCGCTGTAGAAAGAATTCCTGCCCTAGTCGGACATTTGGACAAGATTAAGGCAATTTCCCTACCGCCCCCCAACTAATGTCAGAAATAACCCAGTTACCTGCTACGTTCCAGATCATCAAGATAATTACTATCACCTACTTTTAAGGCATAAAGGGGACAAAATGTTGGAGTACTTATAGCTACACTCAGGTGACGGACACTGTGCGGTCCATCCACACAGCCTTAAACAGGAAGCTGATCCTGACACTGGCTACACCAGATGAACCCGAGGACATTATGCTGAGCGGAATGAGCCAGTCGCAAAGACAAACACTGTGATTCCACTTACAGAAAGTACGCAGAATGTCCAGTGCAGAGACAGAAGCAGGGGCGGGTGCCACGTGCTTGGAGTGACTTTCCCAGGGTTTTAAAATAAGCAGCATTTAATAAGGTTACATTTTTCAGTAGGTGGACGTCAAGAAAAATGACCCTTGGTCCACGTGACTGTCTGCTATGGCACCAGTGACTCATCACGTGGGACGTCCACGTGTGCTTTTCTCTCCTAATACTTACTGCACACCTATACCGGGCTCTGTGCTAAATGCTTGCCTGAAACTAGCTCAGAACTCCAGATGAGCAGACACCATCTTCAGCCCGACGTGGGAAGAGGCACGAAGAGGTTGATGAAGTAGGCAGGGCTGCACAGGTGTGAGGGGCTGAGCAGGGCTTCGTCGCAGGCAGTGTGGCCCCAGCACCTGCACTCTGCTGAGCAGACTGCGTCCCTAAGCCCAACCCCACCGACGGTGACGGCACTGAATGGCACTGAACACGTATCAAAAGAACATTTATTAACAAGTTGTACCACTTATTGATTTTTAGTTAAACCAAAAAATTTACATGAAACCTTCATGAAATCTGTAAGGCTCCATCCAACCTGAACGCCACTGGATAGGACGGCCTGGACAAGACAGGACAGACTTGACATTCACTTAAAACAAGAGTCATTAAAATAAGATAAAGTAAACAAAATAAAAGAATAAAATGGCTCCGAGTCCGCCCTGAAGGAATGCCCTGTGCCCGCCAGGCGCGGCGGCTGCCCAGGCGGCCTCGGCCCCAGCATGGGCTGCCTGCTCCTAAGGCGGCAGCTTCAGCATCCTGGTCATGAGGTTCGGACACCGTGCTGGGGACAGACGCACTGTCGGCGCGTGGCACACGGCCGTCAGGGAGCCGCAGTCACTCTGCAGGAGCCACCTGGGCTTTGGCGGCATTTTCCAGAATTTTCCGCTTCCACTCTTCGTAATCCTGGGCCGGGTCTTCCTCCTTCTGCGGTTTATGCGGGATCTCTACGACCTTCTCTCTTTCTGGGAGAGAAAATTTTCAAGTGTTTCCAGATCCTCAGGCTCACAAGTGAAGAAAACAGCTCGCTTCAAGTGCCTACTTTAATTATGAAGGTAATAGAGGACAAGACTCTGAAGTGAAAAGTGGAAGCAGCCGCTGACACACCTGCGTTTCGCTCTCAGCCTCCACGTGTTCCGAGACGTCCTGGTGAGAGCTGACATTTATCGGGCACTCACCTGGCGCTCAACAGGCACCGAACCAGGCCCTTAAAAGCGTCAACTCGTTCAACGCCACGATGCTATGGAGTGGGTGCTAATACTAATCGCCTCTCATGATGTGGGAACTGAGGCTCATTGGAATTAAGTGATGTTCCTAAAATGACAGAGCCGTAAGTGGCGAGGCAGGCTCTGACCTAGGCTTGGCTTCAGATGTATCCTAATTACACTAAACCTCTGCGGGCTCCTGGCAGTGGAGCAGCCAGGGCCGCGCCCTGCCCCGACCCCACGGCTCCAATCCCAGGGCTCGGCCGCGTGCGCGCATCTTACCCTTAGCCGGAGGCTCGCCTCCTGCCTTCTTTCTCTTCCGTGCTGGAGCGGCTGAATCTTGAGACTCTCCTTGAAGAAAAAGAGAGTGTCACCGGGTTAATTTCTCTCCTATTCTTAATTTTAGTCTTCGGGTCTATGTTGGATGACAAAACCTGGATACCTTGACTGACCAAATACTAGGACTAGGATGAGAAGGCAAATGGCCTTGACCTTCTCTTTTCTCTTGGTTTTCCCGTCAGACTTGAGAATCACTTCTAGTCTAGCTTATGTCAACGGAGGCTGGCATTTAACATCGAAGCGTGTTAACTCAGAATCTATTTCCCATGCACGAATTCATAGAATCACAGGTTTTAAAAAGTTATTAAGCTACTTTAATTGAAAAATAGAACACAGCATTTTCTCACTAAAGACTTATCTGGCCCACATTAACACAGAATTCGCAAATCAGCCATTTTGCAAGTTTGGGAGTAATGGACTTTTACCAGTGGGTTTGCGTATTCGAATGATGCATCGTTGAACTATAGAATGGTACTCACTGTTGATCTGTTGCCCGAGCTTCTCCAACTGTTTACACAGTCGATCGAATATGGCTTTTTTTACTCCAGATGTGGCTACCATTTTATTCTTATCCACCTTTAGCTTTAAGATCCTACAAAAGAGTTTGAGAAATGACTCCTTTGAAGACCAGTACAACAGTTTGTGTTTTAAATTACTGGAAAATCACAAATGGCCACTGTTTCGGTGACAGATTTCATCCATTATGAAAGGCGGACCCTGAACTCAGAGCACTCAGCTTATACACGGAGCCGCCACTTGCCAAGTGACTTCTGGTGACAAACGCTCCAAGCCGTATCATGGGGTAAAATGAGAATATGGTAACTTGGCCACTATTCTTAATATTATTTATACGGGAAAATATGCTAAGTTGAAACGAACTAAACCACAAGTGCTACTTGGGGCTGAGCACACTCTGTGTAAACGGGGTTTCTGAGTGTGAGAGGACAGACACACTCACCTGCATGCGGACAGCAGCGCGGCGCTGGTGAAAAGCGGCCTGGACAAGTCCAGGCCCTCCTGCTGTGCCGGTGGCAGGCTGGACTCGTAGCTAAGGGAAGGCAGCGTTTGCAGAATTACTTGTTAGAAAATACTATTTCAAAGAGACTGAAAATGCACATCAGAACTTCAAAGCTATTTAAATGTCTGAGAGAGACATTCTGTCGCTTCAGCATATCAGGTAATTAACACGACGCTGGATATTGTGTTTTGTGTATCAGTGTAAAATTTCAATTGTGGTTCCGAACGCCTCTGACCTTTGCAGTAACATTGCCGCCGTGCTCACGGCTTCGGTGCAGCCGAACTGCACGGCGAGGTCTCTTATTCCGATGTTTGAATTCAGGCCCAGTAAACACTCGAAAGATTTAAGGCAGCTCAGGTATGTCTTCTTGTTCAAACCAGAAAGTTTAGTTAAATAAGCCTTTGAAAGGAAATACACACATGAATCATACAAAATGTAAGTTTTATATATTAGTGCCTCAACTTTTCAAAATTAACTTTGTGGCAAGTCGCTCTATCTAAAGGTTTCGCTTCGTTTCGCCGAAGACCAGTCGTCACGTCGGGTAAAGTGCCGCTCTCAGCGAGCTCACACTTCAGAGGGGCAGCCTGGCCGGTGCACAGATGAGTCAGAAACCAGTGCGGTGTCACCACAGCCTGGCTGTGAATAAGTCACCATGTTTCCACAAAGGCGCAATGTGCAATTCACTGGGGAAATAGTCACATAATCTTTGCTCCCAGATTTCAGCCCCCCAAAACAAAACAAAACAAAAGACACACATAGGATCAGAGCCATGGAGACTGCAAAACAAGAGTTCTGATGGGTGCATTCGATCAGAATCTGAAATGTGTGACTGAGCCTCGATGCTGCGCTGGGTCAGACAGTCGAAGGCGCCACTCACCCTGTCCAAGGGGCACTTCACGCAGGAAGCCGCCAGGTCCAGGCACATGACGGCATTGCTGGTCTCCGTGGTGCGGGCAGCCAGGCCAGCGCACTTCACCTGGGACAGTCGCAGGTACTCCTCTGCTTTCCTGGTTATGAGGGCATCGTGTTCAAGAAAACCCTTTTCCAGACGATGACCCCATGCTTTGGTCACCAGCAAATGCAGCCTGGCGACTTCATTCTGAGCCCAACTCCCGTGCACATTTATAGGGTGGGGAAGGCAACTCGCAGCCTTTGGGGAGGTTGGGGTTCCCCGACTCCTGACAGCACTGTGCTCAGGACTTTCAGGTAAAAGTCCCTCAGTCCCCCCTACCCCCCCAAAAAGAAAACAACCCTATGACCATCGTCCCACGAGGGAACCAACATGAACTACCACGGAGGCTGGCAGGTGACACCAGGTGTCCTTCCTTTTACTCCTTCCCCCAAATCGGTGGTCCTCAAACTTTAACATACAAGACAATCGCCTCTGGGGTTGTGGAAACAGATGGCGGGGACCCTCCCCCAGAGTTTCTGATCAACAGGCTGCGGGCGGCCCGAGAAGCTGCACTTGTAACAGGTGTTAGGTTGTCCTGCAGCCCGTGGTCCAGGGGCCGCCCCTGGGGACTCGCCACCCTTAAATACAGCGAGGCCCAGCCGTCGTCCTTATCATCTATCTACTAAGAAGCGCCCGTCCCCGTCCCCTCGTCCCAAGGCTTTCGCAAAGGTGCTGCCTCTGCTCGGCACCTTCTACTCAACCCTAGTGGCACCCCGGGCGCGCCCCACCACCCGCCACCCGTGCAGCACGACACCCCGTTCGCGCTACTCAGAGTCGTTGCCCTCTCGGGCGGAGGCCCCCACGGGGTCTGCGCCCCGTCCGTCCGGGTCACCGCCGCAAACAGCCTCGGCCAGCATCTGGGGGATGGGCGCGGTACTCCGGCGCCTCCCGCCACCGCGCGTCCCACGGGCCAGTGCTTCCGAGGGGCGACCACAGTCGTCGCTACTTCGCGCCCGGGAAGGTTCTCGAGATGCTGCCTCCCCCGGGAGGGACCGGGGCTCGAGGGGCCGGACTCACCTCAGCACGTCGGGCTCGGCGATGCCCAGGCGCGACGCGAGGCGCGGGAGGAGCCCCGACTCCATGGCGCAGCCGAGAACAGGCGCGCACACAGGCGCAGCGACGAAACCCGCGCGCCGACGCCGCGCCGGCCAGTGAGGGCCAGGCCCCGCCCCCTGCTGCAACCGGATTGGTTGATACAGGAACGTGGGGCCGCCCCGTACACCACGCCCCGCCCCCTCCTGCGCATGCGTAGTGCTAGGGCACACGCCCGGGAAGAGGGGGAACGTGGACGATCGGCTCACACTCTTTTCATTTCGTCGTTCTTAACAGATTCGACAAACGCTGCCGTTTCCTGTTGTGTCTGCTTGCTGACGCCGCGCGAGTTCCCCTTACTCGGTGCCGCCCCGCCCTCTCCTACGCCGTGGAGAGACTGGCTGGCGCCTAGGTCCGTCAGTCCGGCGATAAGCGGCAGGGACCAATAACTATGCGAGACTCGGAGTCCTCGAAGCGGGCCAATCGGGGAGCCGCCTGCAGGTCCGGGGGCGGGGCTAGAGAGGGCGGGGCTTGGAGGAGCTGTAGAGTCACCTGACCGCGGGAGGCTCCGCGCGCGTTGGGCGCTGATTGCCGCAGGTTCAGGGGAGTCGCCATGGTGAGTGCGTAGGGGCGGCGGGCCCCGGGCGGGCCCTCTCCTCGCCCCCGCTCTCTCCGGCCGCCCCCGAGCGCTGCATGCGGAGTTGGGGCCCCGCAGCCGGGTCGCGGCGCAGACCAGCCGGGCTCGGCCTGCGGGAAGTGGGACGGGCCGCGGAAGGCCGCAGGCGGTCGGATCGGGGCCGGGGTGGGCGGTGGCTCCTGGCCGCGGCCGTTGCGTTGAGACGGGCGGCCTCTCTGAGGGGCTGCCTCGGCCTATAGGCGCTGGGGTCCGTGAAGGCCTGCGGACGCCTCCGAATGAAGTCGGCCACCCCCGCCCTGACCGGGGCCCGAGGGCCGGTGAGCGCCGGGCTGGGTCGAGGGCGTGCGGAGGCCCTGAGGCTCAGGGTGGCCTCGCGACCCAGCCAGAGCTGGCGTCTCCACCTTTGTACCTGGCGGTGCTCTGCCGGCCCCACGCCTTTTCTCGTGCGGGAAATGCCTTCCGGAGGGGCGGTAGAGGTGCCCTGGCCGTTCCCGACCCCTGGCTTCCCTGGACTGCAGTTCTTTTCAGCGATTTCTAGGGATTCGCTTACGTGAAATTTCCTGGAAGGACTCTTGCTACCCAATACCTATGCACGCTGACAGATGGAAGGGAGACTGCTTGTTTCCCTTCACATTTGTTCCTCGGGCAGCCAGGCTCCCTTACTGGTCTCGCCATTGGTGAGATCCAAGTGTGTTTCACTTGCTGGGAGCAGGCATTCTCCTTAGCGTCTCTCTGATGGCAGCAAATCGTGGTGTGGCTGTTGGCCCATAAACTGGAACTTCCTCAAAATGTGAATCCTCGTGTCTAGTTTCCACAAAGGCAAGTTGTCACTTGTCTCTCATCAGCGTTTGACAGAGTCTGCAGGGTTTCAGTGATGCCTTC
>PVKZ01007014.1:0-28030 GCA_004027375.1 Macroglossus sobrinus | reverse complement strand
CCGAGACCCGCCAGGGAACCTGACTGCCCTGGAGAAGGGCACGCTGGTGCCACGGGCGCTGAGCCGGCCTGCCAGGGCTCTGTCCCCGCCACCACCACCACGTCCACGCACACACGTGCACACGCACACAGGGCTGTCCCCGCCACCGCCACCACGCCCACGCACACACATGCACAAGCACACGGGGCTCTGCCCCCGCCACCACGCCTATGCACGTATGTGCACCCGCACCACGGCACATGGGCACACACACACACAGCACACACACTCACGTGCACGCGCACCACGGCACACACTCACATGTGCACACATACGGCACACACACTCATGTGCACACACACCATGGCACATGGGCACACACGGCACACAGATGTGCACACACTCATATGTTCATGCACATGGCATACACTCTTGTGCGCACACATGCACACACTCACACGTGCGCACATGGCACACACATGTGCACACACACTCACATGTGCACATGACACACACTCACATGCACATGCGCACAGCAACACATGTGTGCGCACACAGCACACATGCACACATGGCACATGGGCACACGCAGTACACACATATGCACACACAGCACATGTGCACATAGCACACACAGCGCACGCGCGTGCGCGCACACACACACACACACACACACACACACAGGGCTCAGGCCTCTCCATGTCCAGGTCGGCGCTCGCTGTGATTGACAGGGCACTTTGCGGGATGGGGCCACTTTCTGCCCCTCTGCTGACCACCCACTGTGTGGTCAGGACCACGACCCCCTGACACGCGCTCAGGGCCGCAGAGAGACAGGGTGTCCAGGGGCCAAGGCGGGCCATCCGGGGGGGTGGCAGTGAGGCCGTGTCCCAAGGTCAGGTGGCAGGTTCAGGCACGCCGGACGATAGGAGCCGGGGACGATGACGCCTGGGCAGCTAGGGCCCCCTTCGCGGGCGCAGCGCTGAGGGGGGTGCTGGTGGAGACATCCGGAACGGCGCAGCCGTCTGCCCGTGGGGTTATGGAGAGCAGCACGGGGACAGGCAGACAGACACGCAGAGGACCGACAGCGTCTCTCGGGAGACCCCGTGTTGGCTGGCGGCTCTCGGAGTGGGGTTGAGGCCTGTGCCTGGAGCCCCTGCTCTGGGGCCGGTGGAGCCTCACGCTTCCCGGGCAGCCCCGTGGCCCCAGGTCACCGGAGCGGAGCCCCCAGGCTGGGCAGCCCATCTGGGCCTGGGCACAGAGGCTCCTGGGGCCGGGGCGGGGCCGGCCCTGCAGGCAAGCACCCCCCCCCACACACACACTCCGGTCCCTGCAGGCAAGCACCCCCCCCACACTCCAGTTCCCTCCCCTCTCCAGGCCAAAGTTGGCTTTTGTTTGTTTTGTTCTAACAACCTAAACAATTGGCACCCTGGGCAGTGGGCCAAGGGTCACACTCTCCCCAAGGCGGGGCTGCTCCGTCAAGCGCCCGCGGGGCGGGCTGGGCGGGGGCAGGAGGCTTGCGAATGGCCCCGGAGGTGGAAGGACGCCTCTGGCACCCCTCCAGCACCCCCCAGTCCCTGGCTAGCGTCCCCACCGGGACAGGCCAGGCCCCGCCCCTCCCCGCAGCCAGGGGTTTGCTTTCCTGCCCGCACCCCGCCAACCCGCGCCCCAAAGCCGGCGTTCCACACGTTCCGACCCGCCCTCGGGTTTGTAGAACGTCAATATTTGCTCTTCCATTAAGAGAAGAATCAGAAGTCACCGTTTAAGTGGCGTGTACACACGGTGCCCTCCAAGAGCGAACGCTGGCCCTCTGCGTGGTGGACCGGGCCCCGGGGAGCCCCCGCGGCCGCACCCTCCGCCCCCACCTGGCTGCGTGCTCCGGAAGCCAGGGCGCCTGGCAGCGGGGGGCTGCGGGGGCTCCTGGCCTGAGGCCGAGGCAGGAGAGGGCGGTCCCCTCGCCCCTCACCCCTCGCCCCTCGCCCCCGGGGGTCAGCCGCGTCCTGGCCTTGGAGCTGAGCGGGGGCTGGGCTGGGACATGGCAGAGCAGGAGGCCCAGGGAATGTCCCAGGTGGGCCGGCGAGGGCCAGGGCGGGAACAGTCACCGCCGGGAGGCCCTGGGGAGGCGTTTGTTCAAGGCCGCGCTGAAGGACACCGGCTGGGAGTCCAGACTCCCCAGGCAGACAGCTCCGGGGCAGGGCGCGGGCACCCTGGTCACCAGCTGCCGCCCACGCCTGCTGGTGGCGTTTGCTTCCTGGCCCGCCGTGGGTGGGGTCGGCCGCAGGAACAGCAGGGACACTTGGCTTTGTCCTCGACACTGTGACGTTGGGCTCTGCGGTCTGGGCCAAGTCAGACGCCGAGCGGACATTCCTGAGAGGAGCCCTGCTCGCCCCACGGCCCGGCTCCCAGCCCACACTGGCCAGGGCGGGAGGCCGTCTCCTCTCTGGCCTGCACCCCCCGGGGGGTGGCAACGGCACTGTCCCCTCTGTCCGTCTTCGGCGGCAAGCGGAGTCCACAGAACTCTGGGGCTTGCGAGGACAGGCAGGAGCGGCAGGGACGGGCCCTCGGTGGTCCGAGCCTGGACGTGGGGGTGGGCACCGCAGGTCGCACCCGGACCCCTCCCCCGCCCCGGCCTCTCCCTCCAGGCCCGCGGCACCCCCAGCCCAGGCTTCGTGGCTGGGGCCACGGACCCTCCAGGTGCCATGTGGACAAACCACGTGATGCCAGGTACCCCAGACTTCTCCCAAGTGGCTCCCCAGAGAAGCGGACTTCCTGTCCCCTCTTGGGCACCACGCTGCTCACGTCCCCCACCCAGCCCGAGCTCTAGGAGGAGAGGGGCGAGGTCCCACTGCCCCCCGCCACCCCGTGGAGGAAGCAGGAGGGGTTCCCCGTTTCTTCTAGGGGACTCGGTGGGGCTGACACCTCGCTGCCGGGGCTGACGTAGAACAGACGGGGAGGGGACACGCGCAGGACCGGGAAGGTCTCTCGTAGAACCTCAGGCGCCGGCCCCTGCCCGGCCCCGTAAGGCTGACCGCCCGCGAGGCCGGCGGCTGGCGTGGCCGCAGGCAGAGAGGGGACACTGGGAAATGAGAAGAGACCTCACGACAAGCAGAGCCAGCAGACCCTTCACAGGGAACAGGGGGTCGGATGGGCTGTCCGCTTGTTTCACGGATCGATTTTCTTATATTTCTGGAAAAACGTCCCCGTCTCCGCCTATGGGTGCAGGGGCCCCGGCGCTGACGGCCAAGGCTGGCTCGGGGGCGATGGCGCCTGCAGCTGGCGGGATGAAGGCCCCGGGCGGCTCTCGGGCCCGGCCGCAGCCCGCGAGGTGCGTGCCAGGCGCAGCGTGCGCAGCCCTGCTTGGGGACCCCCAGGGAGGGTCCCTCCCGTGTGATTTCCGCTCGGCTCAGTGGATCCGTCTCATTTTCTCAGCCATTGAAACACGTTCGAGCCATCCTCAGAGGGCGGGCGGGATCGAGCCGGGTTTGGGCCTCAGTGACTCGGGGTCCTAAGGGGAGACCTGGACTATTGGGAGTAGGTGACCTGTCATTCCTGTTTGTCCAGCACGGAGGGGACACCAGGGAAGCCTCAGGCAAACCAGGATGGTCTGCGTGTGGCTGTCACCTCTCCGCTGTCCTGGGCCCTGTTCCTGGGGGCCGGGGCGCTGCAAACCCAGTCCCCAGCGCTGGCGTCTACACCCGCTCGGGTGGGGCCGGGCCCACGGGAGAGCCAGCAAGGTCTCGCCCCACACTCTTCAAGATGGGCCATCGTCAGCAGACCGAGGACCCCCGGTGGCCCGGCGCTCACAGGTGGTGGCACAGGCTCAGGGGACCGGGAGCAGCCCCTGACCGTGGGAGGGCCCCTCCAGCCTCTCCCTCCTCCGAGCCCGCCTCCCTCACTCCCCCTCCCCCCCCCCAGCACCCCAGCAGCCAGGTCCTGGTGCTACACCCTGTGTTGGGAGGCCTGTATCCCGGCTTCTCAGTGTGCTGCTGTTGGTGCAGCCACGAGCCACCGAGGGAGGGAGTACCCAGGCCAGGCCACGCCGCGTGATGCCAGCTCCTCCTGCAAACCCAGACAGAGCACCACGGCCCGCACCACGGCCCGCACCGCCACCCGTGGGCCTCCGCCCCGCACCGCCACCCGTGGGCCTCCGCCCCTCACCGCCACCCGTGGGCCTCCGCCCCGCACCGCCACCCGTGGGCCTCCGCCCCGCACCGCCACCCGTGGGCCTCCGCCCCGCACCGACACCCGTGGGCCTCCGCCCCGCACCGACACCCGTGGGCCTCCGCCCCGCACCGCCACCCGTGGGCCTCCGCCCCGCACCGCCACCCGTGGGCCTCCGCCCCGCACCGACACCCGTGGGCCTCCGCCCCGCACCGACACCCGTGGGCCTCCGCCCCGCACCGCCACCTGTGGGCCTCTGCCCCGCAGATCCCGGGCCCACAGGAGCGGCGGCATGGTCCCAAGGGATGTTATAGCGTCGATGTTAACAGCAAACTCCCGGACTCACCTGAATGTCCACGATTGTTACGAACCACCGGGCCGTAGAGAAGGGGTTCCGACACGTGGTGCCACCCAGGAAATGAAAGTGCTGGGGGGCACGCCGCGTGCCACCATCTCTGAATAGAGGGCATAAGACAGCGCAGGAGCCTGTCTGCATGGGACCCCCTGCCCCTCGCCATACCCTTGTCCCTGGGAGGGGACAGGAGGGGAAGGAAGACCCCCTGACCCCCTGAGCCGCTACACAAACACGCAGAAAAACGCACTGTTTGTTCGAAGAACGAAACTTGAGTAAAGCGACTTCAGAAGACACGGAGGCCCAGAGGCCCGCCTGGGGCTGGCGACGACCACGGCTGTGGCCCTGACGAGCAGGTCCGCAGGGGCGTCCGGATGTGCCTGATGACAGGCTGCTGGGCTGCCCTGCGGCGCTGGCCGCCGCCGCCCACTTCAAAGCCGCCCCCGGCAGCGGGGGATGCTGGCGACCGGCGGCTCCTGCGTGTCTGTGCCACGCCGCCCCCAGCCGGCCCGCGGAGCCTGGCGGGAGCTCCTCGGAGCAGCGTGAAGGAAGCACGGAGGTCCCAGTCCCCGTGGGGACGGGCCACCCAGCAGCCGGGAGGCTGGCTTGCCAGCGTCACCGGTTGCCATCAGGGAGATCAGAGCTGTGAGGCCTTGAGCGGACGTGGGGGGCTGGAGGAGATGAGGGACAGGCTGCCACCAGCCCCGGGGGGCAGGAGGCTCGCAGCCACAGACCGACTGCCACACCTTGAAGAAATATGACGCTTGATGCTTTTCATTTCAAAAATATGTGCATCTTGATAGTGGATTATCTGCCGGAATCTGGTTTTGATGTCCCTTTGCTGAAACCTCAGGTTGAACCTTGTTAAGGGCAGGACACGAAGTTCCTCTGAGACTTCTCTCTGGGGTCCTGACCACCTGCTCTCTGCTCCCCTGTCCCCCCCACCAGCTCGATGCCCTCTGCCCTCTGCCCTCTGCCCCCAGGGGCCCTTCAGCAGGGCAGGAAGGCCCTTCTCCACTGGGGACAGGCACATCCTGCAGCTGACTCTGGGGGCCAGTGGCCCGGCCTCCCGCACAAGCCCTCCCTGGCCCTCGGGCTCACCCTTCAAGAGGCCAGCCTGGGTTATTGTCACTTCCAGAAACTGCACGAGAGTCTGGAAATCAGCCGTCACTCAGCAGTGCTCGTCCCTCAGGAAACAACAAACTCTTCGCCAACGCTTAGGCGCTGCCGTTTAAACACCGAAACCAAACACGGCAGATCGTGAAAACTAAAATTCGTTTCCTAGCCGTTCCATAGCTGCGCGTGTATGTCTTTCCAAATGATAAAGTGGCAGGCACTGCGTCTCCTCGCACAAATAAACGTCTACCCCCAAATCAGTGAGCTGCAACACTAACTGGTCACTATTAATTAGACACACTCGGAGACAATTCACTAATTTAAAAAATAACCCACTTCCAAAGGTGGGAGTGAGGTGACGTCAGCAAGATGGCGGACGAGGTGGTACCCATGCTCACGTCCCCCACACACACACACACAAAAGAACAACAAAAACAATGAACAAACCACTTTGCACTGACGAAAACGACTCCGGGAGAGCTCCAGAGCACCCTAAGAGAGGCTCAGACACCCAGATGAGCGTGAAAACCAAGGGCGGCCACGTCGAGAAGCACAGCATCACCCCTCCCCCTGCCTGGCACATCTCAGCATCCAGGGGGATTGCCCTGGCACGACCTCCCCCTGGGCGGGAGACCCCGGCAGCCTCGTCGTGGCCCTTGACACCCACAGCTTTCCTTGCCAAGGACCCCACAGTCTTCACCAGTGCTGAACCCCGCTGACAGGGCTCCCTGAAGTGTAAGGGAAACACACAGACACATATGGATTCAGGCAACACTGTGAATGTGGGCATTTGTTACCTTCACCCTCACATCGTCTGTATATAAAACTGTGTTCACAGATAGAGAGTATAGAAAGAAGCCAACTTCGTTTACAGGAGCACGAAGAGCGTGTGTGGAGTGAGCAAATGAGTCGTCTTTTGTATGCGACTGAAGTGGTTATCCGTGGACTATTAAAATAGAAGATTATAACGACGAGATTTTAACCACGAAGAAAAAAACCCGTAATAACTATACAAAGAGATAAAAGGGGAAAGACAAAGCAAATCGCAGATGATTTGTGATTATTACACAAAAAGGATCGTATAATAAAGAAGACAACAAGAGAGGAAGAAAGGGACTAAGATGCTTTAAGACAAACAGGGAATCTCATTTTTGAAAAGCTGATGGTAAGTCCTTGCTTATAAATATAAACAGATAAAAGTCACAGATGGAAAAGCATAGAGTGGCTATTCGGATAAAGAACAAGATCCAGTGATGTGTTATCTGCAAGAGACACACGTAGGCCGGAGGTGAAGGAACGGGAGGAGATATTCCACGTAAATGCTGACCGAAAGAAAGCTGGGACAGCTCTACTCGTGTCAGACAAACTACACTTTGAGTCTGAATCTGTCGTTAGAGACAGGACAGAAAAAGAGCACTGTAGGCCAGGACCCCTGATGAGCGTGAATGCAAAAACCCTTGATAAAATACTAATAAACCGAGATCTAGCAGGAGATGAAAAGGATCATGGACCAGGACCCCGTGGGATCCCAGGTACGTGAGCGTGGTTCGACGTACACAAATCACTGTGGTACACCACATCAGTAAAATGAAAGAAAAAACAGCGTTTGACCAAGGTCAATACCCGTTCACAATTAAAACTCTCGAACTAGGTGTAGAAGGATCTCACCTCAATCCGATAAAGGCCTTCTATGAAAACTCCACAACAAACAAACTGAAAGGGGGAAACAATGAAAGATTTTTCTCCAAGATCGGGTGCAAGGCGGGGATACACACGCTTGCCTCTTCTTTTCAAACTAATGCTGGAAGTTCTAGCCAGAGCAATTAGACAAGAAAAAGAAATAGAAGGCATCCATATCAAAAAGGAAAAAGCAATATTATCTCTATGTGTAAATGGCAAAATGATGTATGTAGAAAACCCTAAAGACTCAACAATAGAACATGATAGAGCTAATACATAAATTCAGTAAAGTTGCATGATATAACATCGACATACAAAAACCAGTCACATTTTTATGCTCAGTGAATGATCCCAAACGGAAATTAAGACAGTGATGCCGTTCGCAATCGCAGCAACCAAAACATAAACTACTCAGGAATAGATTTAACCAAACAAGTAACATACTTGTACGCTGAACGTTACACGATGTTGAAGGAAATCTCAGAAGACACAGATACGTGGGAAGGCATCTGTGAGCATGGGTGGAAAGCATGAGTATTATTACAATGTCCACACTACCCCGAGTGAGCTGTGAGCTACGAGTTCAATACAATCCTGTCAAAACTTCAAGGGCATTCTTTAGAGACGTAGAAAAAACAATGTTAAAATTCATACGGAACCGCAAAAGACGCAGCATAGCCAAAGCAACCTTGAGAAAAAAAAAAAGAGAACAAAGCTGAAGGCATCACACTTTCTGATTTCAAATGTTATGACGAAGCTACAGGAACCAAACCTGTGTGGTACTGACGTGAAAAGGATCACACAGACCAGAGAGCCCCGACGTAGATCCAGGCATCCACGGTCCCCTGATCCTCAGCGAGGGCGTCAAGGACACAGAACGAGGCAAAGACAGTCTCTTCGATAAGTGATGTTCGGGAAACCGGCTATCCCATGCAGAGGCGTGAAACCGGACCCTTGCTTCACACCATATTTAAAGATCAGCTCAGTTGGGTTAAAGACAAATGTAGGCCCTGACACTGTACAACTAGGGGAAGGAAACATAAGGAGGAAAAAAAAAAAATCCCAACCGTGGTCTGAGTAATGATTTTTAAACGATAACATTAAAAATATGCAGGCAACAAAAGCAAAAGCAGACGAATGAGGTCGCGTCAAACTAAGCGCCATCTGCCCAGCCCAGGAGTCAACCGGCCCTGAGGAAACGCAGCCTAAGGCCTGGGGACAGAGCTCCTGACACCGCGTGTCTGGTGCGGGGTCCGCGGCCCACGTTTGTGAGGACGCCGCAGCTGAACAGCAACAAGCAAACAAACGAATACACCGGGCAGAGGACCTGAATACCTCTCTCTCCAAGGAAAGCCCACAAATGGCCAGCGGGTACGTGAAAAAGCGTCATCAGGGAAATGCAAATTGAAACCACGATGCGATGTCACTTGACCCCTGTGGGCATGGCTGTTATTAGGAAGGTGCAGGGCAGATAGTAAGAGCCGGTGACAGGAGGAGAGAAGAGCATCTTTCTGCAGCTGGTGGGGATGTAAGTCCTCTCGGCCGTCGCGGAACACAGCGGAGGTCGCTCGGAAATGAAAATTAGCACCGCCGCGTGACCCAGCCATCCCGCGTCTGAATATTCATCCCGGGGAAGTAAACCAGGACCTCAGAGAGCTGTCCGCACCCTGGTCCGCTTTACGCATTATTCTCAGTAGCCACGGCGTGGAGGCCATCAACCTGTCCCCCGAGGGGTGGAAGGACAGAGACGTGGCACGCGCACGCACAAGCGCACACGTGCATGCACACGCACACAGGTACATGCACAATGCATGTGCATGCACACATGCAGACACACACATGCATGTGCAAGCACATACTGCACATGTATGAACACGTGCTCACATGCACACACGCGCACATACAACCAGACATGCACACATGCAGACACGTACACACATGCTCAAGCATACATCGCACACGTACGAGCACATGCTCACATACACACATGTGCACACATAACCATGCATGCACACATGCAGACACTCACACACACACATGCACAAGCACTCAGTGCACACACATGAGCATGTGCTCACATGCACACACACGCACTTATGTGTATGCACAACCACGTGTGCGTGCACACACACAGCACACATACATGCACACATATGCATGTGCACACAAGCATGCATCCGTGCACACATGCATACACACACATGCATACACACCCACACGCCTGCACACACACAGAGGTGCTGGCCCCGGGAGGCAAAGCTGCAGTTTTGCAAGACTGGTCAACTCAGAGGTGTGATGGACAACACTGTGGCTGTAGTCAGCAGCACTGCGTGGCAGACCTGAGATCCGCTGGACCTAGATCGGAGTTAGGCAGGAAGGGAGGGCAGGCGAGGGAGAGAGAAAGGAAGGGAGGAAGGGAGGGAGGAAGGAAGGAAGGAAGGGAGGGAGGAAGGAAGGAAGGAAGGGAGGAAAGAGGGAAAGAGGGAGGGAGGGAGGGAGGGAGGGAGGAGGGAAGGAGGGAAGGAGGGAGGGAGGAAGGAAGGAAGGAAACCCATCTGAGGTCACTGACGTGTTAAGGAGCTTAATTGTTTTTTAGTTCACAGTGCGAACGTATATTGAATCATCAGACTTGTATAATTTTTAATTGTCACATATGCCTTAATTTTTAAAAATGAAATCAGGAACGGCTTGGTCTTCTATGCAGAGCTGGATCCCCACTTAACTTCTTTGCAGCCTTTGAGAAAGAGGGGGACCTCCCCAACACCACCAAAGAAAGCAAAGGTGAAAACACAGCAGGACACGGCCCCACGCAGGGCGGGGCTGCCCAGAGCCTGTCCCCCACCCCGGCTGACACCTCCACCCCAGGCAGGGGGGTCCCTGGAGGACAGACACTGCTGTCCGTGTGGCCTCCTGGCGGGTGGCCGGCGTTCTGAGCTGTTACACAGGTGGAGAAGGTGGGAGGTTAATTAAATTGTTCATCCTCCAATGTAGAGTCAGCGTTGGGGCTGGGAGGACCAGGGACCTCGTCCCCGTGTCCCTGTGTCCCGGTGTCCTGGCAGGGCCCGGAAGCAGCGGACGCTGCCCACCCCCACGGGCCCGGGGAGCAGCCGGTCACATGACAAGAGGCTTGTCTTCGTTCCTGTAATTTCTAATTACTTGGTTCCTCTGAGTTTCCAGGAATCAGGAATTGCGCCTATCGACCAAATGAAGTGCAAATTATTTATAGTTAAAACGCTCCAATTATTATTTGAGAAAATCTTATGCTTCCATTAACAGAAGGACACATCAGGCGGTTTCTGGACAAAGCCACATTTTACAATACTCAGAGGCGTGAGCAACGCTTGGCCCCCGGGGGCTCTCACACCCTGTCCCCAGGAGTGAGGCAGCTTCCAGCCGAGGTCCCCAAGGCCCCTGGGAGCAGAGGGCAGTCCTGCTTCACCTCACAGGGAACGGGGCAGGTCCAGTGGCAGGCGGGGTGGCAAAGCCTGAGACAGAGAGTGATTTATGGGGGTGGGGAACTGATCCCCAAGCGTTATGGGCTGAACCATGTTCCCCCGAATTCCTATGCTGGCGTCCTAGCCCCCCGGAGACGGGACTTTACAGAGGCGAGTCTGTTAAAACGAGGTTGTGACGGTGGGTCCCCGTGCAGGGAGAGGAGGTGAGGACACGTGGAGGGGGGCACCCCGGGGGGCGCAGCACGGGGACTGGACCGCGTGAGGACCCAGGGACAAGGGCCTCCCGCAGCTGACCCTTCCCGAAGAGGGCTCGGGCGTCCAGCCTGCAAACGGGGCGACCTTTGTCACTGAAGCCCCCGTGTGGGCGACGGCCCCCGCGCACCCGGTGTGTGTGTGCGCACGGGGTGGATGGCGGAGGCGGACGGGGACGACGGCCGCGCTAAGACGTGAGCTTCAACCTGGTCCCACGAGCAGAGACGGCGTCCGGGGCCCGCGCGCACACTCAGCCACCGCAGGGCCTCGGGCACCTGCCGGCGACGTTGTCCCCACGGCGTGAACCGGCGTCTGGTGACAACGCACTCTCGTCCGGCTCCTGCGGGAAGGTGCGGGAGGCGGGAAGAGACGGGGACAGGCAGGGCGGGCAGCGGCCCCGCAGCCCCGGTCGCCGGCCACGGTGCGCGTGCGGGCCCACGGGCACGCGAGGCCTGACACGCGAGGCCTGACACGCGAGGGACCCGGAAGCCAGGACGCAGCGCGTCTCGGCGCAGGGGACAGGGTGGCCCTCCTCGGTGCCCCCTCTGAGTAGCGTCTGATGTTGTGCGGTTCATTCGGCGTCTGCACCCCGGTTTCCCATCCAGAAAATGAGGGGCAGCTCCGCCGTGACGACGAAGTCGGACCCCTCCAGGCCCGTGTGGGCGCTTGGTGACTGCCGGCCGGCTGTCCCCTGCTCAAGCGCACCACACGGGGCTCCTGTTCCCCTCGGTCCCCGGAGCCCCCACTCACCACCACTGCTGCCAGTCACCGGGCCCCAGGCGCGCGGGGCAGGCACAGCGCGGGCCTCGGTGTGGACGGCGACGGCGACGGTGATGATGACAGTGACGATCCTGGCCTCTGTGTAGCCGTCTTCTACCCCACACTGACGAGGAATGTCGCCCACGCGTGCGTTAACGAGGCCCCTCTGGTCTGATGACCAGGCAGAGCGGCCACCCGCAGCCAGCGCTGGCTGGGGGCGCCAGGTGCCTCGCTCCACCACGGTCCCCCGAGGCGTTGAGGCTGTGACACAGCGGTGACCCCCCCCACCCCGTCCTCCAGAGATGGGGACAGACCCCACGATGCAGAAAGGACGTGAGGCTCCCAGTCGGCTCCTCGCCTGAGGCGCCCGGGGCCCCACGCCCCCCACAGCGTCACTGTCCTGGTCACCTGTGCCCTCTGCACGCCCCAGCAGGCCGGGAGGGGAGCCGGACGCGCCGACGCCCCAGCGGCTCTAACAGAGACGCCTCTCGTCACTCACCGTCAGGGCTTAGGACGCTAAGATGGGCGTCATCTCCTGTTAAATTAGAACCGAGCAGACCCCCCCCCCCCCGCCACACACACACACACACACACACACACGCACAGCGAGGGGACACCTGCGTCAGCGCCTGGGACGCCCCGACCACCCCCGTCCCGCGGAGACGGGGGGCGAGAGCCCGTCTGCCCGCAGCGGCCTCCGTCAAGACGCTCTGGTGGGTCAGTGGGAGCCAGCCCACCCTCCCAGCCGCCTGGCCGCCCGCCGTCTGCTGCGCCCGGACCGCGCGGGGTGTGGCGGGCAGCACAGCCGGGGGCCGTGGGGCAGTGGGGGGTCTGGCATGCCGATGTCTGTCTTCAGGGCTGGCCCCCGGGGGTGGGGCGCTCCAGAACGAACGCTGAGCCCATCGGTCCCACCGCCTCTGTTTATAGCGGCCTGGCCGGGTCCTGCATGCATGTGGGTGACACTGTGCACATAAATAAGCTTTAGCTGAGGCCGGGGAGAAGGGGGAGGGGTGGTCAAGGGCATCACATGGCCAGTGGCCTCTTGGCCCCTTTGGCCTCTGAGCAAAGGGCTGCCAACTCGGCCGGGCCGGACAGCAGCCGGGCCGGACGGCCGTGGCCAGAGGTGGGGTCAGGCTCCCCGCCTGCCCTGACCGGGGAGAACGGAGGGGCCTTGCCCACCCCGCCCATGTCCCTCCCTGCCACCTGGGACCCCACGTGGGCCAGCAGATGTCACCCGCCCCAGCTGCTTAATTCAGGCACGCTGTGGGACTCTGAATCACAGCTCAGAGGGCCCGGCTTGTCTCCTGGGGGTGTGTGGGGAGGGGTGTCCAGGCGATTTCCCGTGTGTGCCCTTCCTCACTCCCTCTCCTCCTCTCTCCTGGCCCTTGTCTGCCACCACACGCGGCGCCATCCCCCTCCCCCGCCGGGTCAGTTCCCCCCGGGCCCCCACCGGGGTCACGTGCCGCCTGGCCATGGGGCGCGGCCCCCCACCCCCCTCCTCCCCGTCCCCGGAACCACTGCCCTGCTTCCTCGTGGCAACCTGGCCCTTGGCCACACGGGCACCTCGCCACCCTGAGGAGCGCCGGGGAGCACAGAAGGGTCACCTCTGTGCCAGGGGTGTGTCCCCAGCAGTGGGCGCAGCCACCCGGCAGCTCGGGGCCCCCTGTGTGGCGTCAGGTCTTGGGTAGACGGTCCTCTGAGGCTGCGCCCCAGAGCCCTGCAAGGCTGCTGGCCTGGCCTGCGCCCCGGGGTGGGGGGTGGGGGTGCTGCTTACGGGTGAGTC
The DNA here is from genome assembly GCA_004027375.1 of Macroglossus sobrinus. Classification (NCBI taxonomy): domain Eukaryota; kingdom Metazoa; phylum Chordata; class Mammalia; order Chiroptera; family Pteropodidae; genus Macroglossus; species Macroglossus sobrinus. Next base: position 14,496 of record PVKZ01007014.1, on the reverse strand, counting down.
AGGAGCCACGGCACGTAGACGGCCAGGCACCCCCTCCCTCCCACATGTGGCGACGGGGGGGCCAGGAGGCTGGCTCGGGTGAGGTCAGCTTCCCCCAGCCGGACAGGGCCCGTCCCTGTGACCAGCGGGAAGGAGGAAGCCGGTGAAGGAAGCGTCACCCCCGGGCACCTCGTGCGGGCGGAGAAGCTCCATGCGCTCAAAAGACGGGGCCTCCTGGGTCAAGGACAGGCCCGCCAGCACCCCGGGGCGCACCCCTGGGTCGTGGACGCTCCGCAGGGGTGTGGCGGGGCGAGCCTCACTGGGCATCGTCCCCCAGCCCTCCTGCTGGCCCCGGGGAGGGACGCAGGGCCCAGCGCCCTTCAGCGGGGCATCCCCGTGTCTGCGGGGACACCCCCTGACGGAGGGACTGCTTCTCCCTCTCTCGGCTCTGTCGTCACCAGGTGGTCACCCTGCAGGGAGAGGGGCCCGCGGGGTGACGTGCGGGGGGACCTGGCTCGCCCCCTCCCTGTGGGGGGGCTGCACCGCCTGGCCCGCGGGTGGTGGGCGTGGCCACTGGCCATCCCTTGGACGGGATGGACGCGATGGCAGAGCCGCCACCTGGGCGGAAGCCTCGGGCTGCTCTGTTCAGTGTGGGTTCGAGGACCAGGTGTGTCTTCTCTGTCCTGCATCCACAGCCTTTGGCACGAATGCAGACACGGTCAGCTCGGGGGACATAGGCCGCTGCCCTTGGGGGTCGGGCTGGGAAGGCCCTCTGCTCAGGCTAGGAAGGTGGGTCTGTGGGTGGCACCTGAGGACGGTGACGCTGGGAGCGTGGCCCCCAGAAGCCTGCAGCAGCTGGACGCCCCTGGGCGTCCTGAGCCGGGCAGGCCCTGGGGGCAGCCGCGGCCCCGATCCCGGCTGCTGGCGGCCCCGATCCCGGCTGCTGCCGGCTGCGTGCAGGCCCCGGGTCGCACAGGCCCACCTGCCCCTCTGCACGGCCAGCGGCCTGCTCAGAGGCTCGGGGCTTCGGGCAGCGGTCTGAGGAGACCCCGGGAAGGACGCCCGGGGCTGTGGGCAACCGGCGGAGTCCCCTATACCATGAGTGATTCACGAGAACCGAGGATAAGCCAGGCCTGGCCACCACCCCTCGAGGCCCAGTCACAGCCAACGGGGAGTGGAGCGGGGCGGCAGGGCGCAGAGCCAAGCGTGTCCCCAGGAGGGACGCCGAGGGTCGGGGTGCAAGCCTGCTGCTGTGCCAGGGGTCGGGGCAGAGGCTGGGCTGACGGGGGACACGGGGTGCCAGGGATGCTTCGGGCAGGGAGACTGCCCCGTGCGACACCGTGGCGGTGGCTGCGTCCAAACCCACAGCACGCGCACACCGCAGAGAGTGCCCCGATGCCAGCCCCAGCCCCTGGGGGACGGTGACGCGTCGCCGTCGGTGGCCAGAACGGATGCCGGCTCCGGGGGTGCCCACAGTGCGGGAGGCTGCGCCCGCGTGGGGTCCGGGCGAGCCGATGGGACTCTCTCTGTTTCGACTGCGTTTTGCTGGGAACCTAAAACTGCTCTAAGAGTAAAAAGTCTGTTTTTGTAAAAATACGCCTGAAAGTCCTTCAAAATGCATCTTTCTCTAAGGATTCAAATGTATGTTCATTACTAAAATACCGTGTGTTTATTTCAATGTGTTAAGCTTTGCAAACGTGCCTCTCGCGGTTGCTAGTGATCTGTTCTCAAAACACTGCATTTTTTCACTCACCATTTTATTCTTTCTTCTTCTTTAAAAAATTTAATGTATTTTCTAATTTTGGTTCACGTACACTGTTCTGTTGCTTTCAGGGGTGCGACACGGGGATTAGACATTTATATCCCGCACAAGGTGACCCCCGCAGGAAGGCCTGCGCCCCCCACCCCGACACAGAACGCGGCTATCACAGCATCACTGACCACACCCCCTGTGCTGTATTTTTATCCGGGACACTTTATATCTGGCAATGTGTCCTCCTCAATCCTTTGCCCTTTTCGCCCACCCCCCAGCCTGGCTCTGAACCCCGGGGGATGCCCCCCTACCCCGTGTGGGTGGGCAGAGGACACTTCCGGCTCCATTTCTATGCGGGCGGCTGGGGCAGGCGGCCCCGATGCCAGCCCATCCTTGAGGGTGCACGTTGGTGACCGAGCCCGGGGCCCACGTGCGGGAAGCTGGGACCTCGCAGCCAGGACCCCCTGAGCTCAGGGAGTGGGGGCGCCCGTAAGCCCTTACCCCCCGAGCCTCCTCCAGCTCTCGGACTGGCCTCAATGCTCAGGGCTGGCTCTTCCCAGGGGGCCCGTGCCGGAGCCCCCACGGTCCTCCGGCCCACGCGGGTCCCAAGGCGGAGCTGACAGGGCAGCTGCTCTTTCTGCAGGAGGCTGAGCCATCGTGAGAATTTTCCTCCCTCGCCTGGTCCCACTGAGTGCGACGTGGCTTGGCGTGCCGCTGGAGCGTGTGCCCAGGGCGTGCGTGCGTGTGTGTGCATGCGTGTGCACATGTGTGCATGCGTGTGCGTGTGCGCATGCGTGTGCATGTGTGCGTGTGCGCCCAGGGCGTGCATGCGTGTGCGTGTGTGCATGTGTGTGCGTGCGCCCAGTGCGTGTGTGTGCGTGCATGTGTGTGCATGTGTGTGTGCGCCCAGGGCGTGTGTGCGTGTGCGTGCGTGTGCGTGCGTGTGTGCGTGTGTGTGCGTGCGTGTGTGTGTGCGTGCGTGTGCGTGCGTGTGCGTGCGTGTGCGTGCGTGTGTGAGAAGCCTTGCCCCAGGGGACGCCACCTGTCTGTCCCTGCTGCCTTCCGCCACGAGGAGCCAAGCCGAAGGGTCAGCGTGTCGCTCCAGCAGCAGAAGCGTCAGCCCAGAAGCCTGTCCCCACCACGCACAACAAACACATCTGCATGTTAATTAACCTTAATGAGCCATGACGATGCAGGGGCGTTCTCGCTGCTGGCAGGGCAGGAAGAGAGAGCTACCATATCGCCGGGGGGTGGGGGGGGACCCCCACGGGCTCCGGGCATCTTCTGTCCTCACAGACACCCTCCCCCGGCTGTTCCTCGGCCTGCTGCCCCTCCTGAGGCCCTGTCTCCCCGACTCTGTCACGTTAGGGTCCTCAGCCCTGGCTCACGTCACCACAAAGCGAATGGACTGGTGGCTTCACTCGCACCCTCCTGGGGGGCCTCAGTGCCAGCATCTCTGGCTGTGCTCCCCTGGCCCGAGGGAGGGGTCACCCGCGCCTCTCTGTGCACCCACAGGTGACGTCTGTCCACGTTCCCGAGCCCGCCCGCCTCCACCCTTCCCCTGCCCTGTCCGCCCGACCGCTCGGCCCGCCCAGGCTCACCCGTGTCCACCCAGGTGGCAGCCCCCCGGGGTCCCTGCCGGCTGCCACCTCCGCCACCCTCCCTCCCGCTTCACGGCGTCCCCTCTGTCACGGAGGCTTCAAGAGGGCAGGGACCCCAGTGGCCAGAACGGTGCCTGGCACCCACGGGGGCTCGCCCCAGTCGCCATGGCGGCAGAGACGCCACGCGCCAGCCGCCCGCGTCCCAGCACCTCACGCAGCCGTGCTCACTTCTCCTGTGTCAGCCTGCAGGTCTGCTGCCACGGCTCTGCTCCGGGCTGCGGGGCAGAGGGCAGAGGGCACAGGGCACAGGGCACAGGGCACAGGGCACACGCCAGCGCCTGCAAACCCTCAGCTTCCATCCTATGTGGTCTTATTTCGTCAGCCGAAACGGACGGCAGGGGTGAGCCAGGACGGGGTGGGGGGTCCCTCGCCCTCGAGAGACGGAGGGGCGTCCTGGGAAAGTCACACGGGGCAGCGTGCAGGCGAGTGTCCACGGGATGGGCGGCTGCTACTGACCACGCACTGTCCCCTGCAGGGTAAGGGGCCGGGCCGAAGGGTGTCGCCGTGGCGACCCGCTGGGCCCCTGCCCGTTGCTCCTGGGGCCCCCGTGGGCAGAGGGACACGTCAGGGGGGGGGCACTTCTGCGGCGTGGGCCCCGCCCGCGTGGGTGGCAGGTGGGCTCCTGCACCACCTGTTTGCTTGGGACCACACGCCCCAGGGCGGCCTCTGACAGCCGGAACCTGGAGGTGGCTTCCTCGGCGGCCCGTGTGGCCGCAGGAGGCTGAACCGCACGCGTCCTGGCCGGTCTGTGTTTTAAATGTCCCCAGGGCGTCACTGCGCCTGGTCGGACAGCGTGGAGGGGGACCCATCTGGAACCCGGGTATCCCCAGGGAGCAGGGACTGCAGACCCCTGCCCCCAGCCTCACCCGCACGCCCAGGGGACGGACGCAGAGAAACAGACGGGAAGCAAACAGCTCTTTTACCCCAGGAAGCCTCAAAGCGATCTCGGAGGTGCCAGCCCCGACCCCCCGGGCTGCACCCTCGGGACCAGGGCTGGGCGAGCCGCGGACGGCCCCACTCGGGACCAGGGCCGACGGCGGGCAGCCTGCGTGCCCTGGCGGGGGGCGCTCATGCGCGCAGGGGGGCGTCCCGATGGCCCCCCGGGGTCTTTCCCTCACTCAGGTGGGGAAAGAGGACGGTGTGTCCTTGTCACCAGCAGCTGTGGTGGCAGCGGGAGGAAGAGGCCAGGCTGGTGGGCCCCACCCCCCACTCAGGGCTGAGAGCAGAGTCGTCACCAAGCCCCCCTCACTCACCTGCTCCCTCCCGCTCCCCTCGCCTTCTTCCTGCTTCCCCCCCCCCGAACCTTCCTTCCGCCCCTCGCCTCCCCCTGCACCCCACACGCCCCCCGTGCTGAGCCACGTGCCCTGGAAAGTGTGTCACTGTGCTGCCCACAGTGACACAGAGCCCAGGTGACTGGGTGAGCCAGCAGGCCGGGGGCGGGGTGACCCGTGGGGCACGTGGTGGGGCTGAGGCCCTCACAGCGACGCCTTTCCTGTGCCCAGGTGGGCAGCAGGCAGGGGATGCTGGGGGCTGGGAATGGGGGCCGGGGGAGCAGACAGGGCGTCCACTCCTGGGGTGTCGGGGCCCAGGGCCTGGAAGCTGGGAGGCCCGTAGGGGCTCTGGAGGGCGGGGCCATCTGGGAGGAGGGGCTGCTGTGGCCACCGCTGCCCATGGTGGGGTCCCCAGACCCTCTTCTGGAAGGACCCCCCCCTAACCCTCAGGCCCTTCCTGACTCAAAAGCCTCCCGCCAACCCCAGCACCGCCCAGTCACCACCCCGAGTAGCGGCCAGCCCAGGAATTACAGACCTGCGGTGGCCGCACTGTCCCTCAGGGCTGTCCCCTGCTGCACAGGGCCCGCCGCCCTCCAGGGCCCTGGCCCGGGCCGGTCAGGCCCCTCATGTGTCCTGGCGGTCACTGGCCCTCCAGGCGCTGGCACAGGGCTCCCGTGTGGAGCGAAGCCCACGGCCACCTGCCACCTGCCACTGACCCACATGGGATCCCGTCTCCGCGGAAGGCAGTGACCACGCGGCCTCCCCAAGCCCTTAGCCGGGCAGCACCCCTGCGCGGCGGCCCTGCGATGCTCGCCCCACGCCCCGCCCCACCATCAGAACCCCTCGGGGCGACTGGAGAACCACAGGGCAGGAGGCAGCGTGGGGCTGACAAAGGCCACCCCGCCCATGGGGGGGCGGCTGGCACCCGGGACGGGGAGGAGGGCCAGCGGCTGGCAGAAGCCCGCGGACGGAGACAGAGCCCTGGGCAGCGTTTGGGACCTGCCACCTGGACACGCCCGAGGCTGCCGCCGGGACACAAGCGTAGCGGGCACCCCTCTTTGCAAACGGTCGTCTGAATTGGGACTTTTCGCCAAGAGAGCCGTAATGAACGCAGGGAGCCCCACGTTCACGCGGGGGACCCCAGGTTAACGAGCAGCCGCTCGGGGAGGGCTGTGCCGAGCCCCGGGTGGGGGCGGGGGCAGGAAGGGGAGACCCGTGAAGCAGATGGCCACGGGGCCCTGGTCGGGCAGGGTGCAGGGCGGGCACCGGGCGGCGGTGAGGTGGGCCTCGGGCGGGTGGCCAGCCTCGTTCTGTCCTGGGCCAGACGGATGAGCGCACGACACAGTCACAGCAGCCGGACGTCGCCTGCCCACGGGCCCTCGGCCCGTGTCTCCCAGCTAGTGACGGGGCTCGGGGCCACCGCGCCTCATCCGGAACCCCGGTGTCCGTCCCGTTCGCCCGCCCCACCAGGAGAATCGCTCCCGCGCCTTCCTCGCCCAGCCCCCAGCGTAGCCTCCTCTCCCCTCCTCCTGTCACCTGCCATCGCCCTCACTCACGGGGCCATCGACGCTCTGGGCAGCACCGCAGCTTCCAGCCTTCGGGCCCCAGACCCAGGGCACCCCGCACGGGCCCTGCGCTCGGACGGGCCGTGCCTGGCGGGTTTCACTCTGCACCAGGCCCCACAAGTTGTGACTTTGCCGGGCCCCACAGTCCCTGACCCTCCTCGGGTCCCAGCCCAGACTTCGCCTGGGCCGGGGGACAGCCCTGACCTACGGAATGTGGCTCCAGGCCTGAGCCCCCACCCTGCCCTGCTTCTGAGCTGGCTGGCACCTTGGGGTGCGGATGGGGGAAGGCCCGGCACCAGGGCCCCCGGGAGGCTGCGGAGTTGTCCGGGAGATTGTCGGGACTCCAGAGAGGCCACACTGGCCCTCGGGTTGGGGTGCACCTGACGCCTGTGTGGGCCTCGCCCAGACCAGCTCATCGGATGTCCTCAGTCAAGGTCACGGGGTCAGGCTTCGGAAGCAGAGTCCGTCTGGGTGAGACGGGAGGATGGGGAGGACGCCAAGGGCTCCCTACCTGGGTGAGTCACTTTGAGAGCACTGCCCCCGGGCGAGGGCCGGCTCCAGCTTGTCCCAGCCCCGCCTGGCTCAGGCCCTCAGGACAGAAGGCTGGAGATGGGACCCCAGAGCTGTCATCCGGGTTAGACGCGAGGGTGGGCCTGGGTGCCCCGGCGGGAGCCCTTTTGGGGGCTCCCCGCTCCCCGGGGCTGGGCCTTCGCTGAGCAGGGCCAAGGGGGAGGGCGGCTCCTCCACCCACAGCAGCCGCAGGGGACGGAGCCTGCCCTGCGGGGACCCGGGGAGGGACCTTGGGCCGAGGGCCGCTGCCTCCAGCTCCCCGAAAGGCCTTACGGGTGGGCCGTCCTGGGCGTCCGGGGTCAGGCCGCGGGTCTCTGCACGCAGGCTGCAACCACTCCCCAAACAAGCAGAGAAAAAGCCACCTCAGGTTCAAAGTCAAGAGTGAAACGCCAGCTGCAGGGGACGCGTGTCTGCACACGGTAACAGTCACACGTGTGAGGAAGGTCAGCCGAGATCCCCCCAGCGAGGCCGGGACTCAGCCCCTCCCAGAGGCCGGAGAGCCCGCGGCCCAAAGCTCGGGGTGGCCCCACCGCACGGGGAGGCAGGCTCGGGTGGCTGGAGGTCCGGCCCCGTGGCCACACGGCAAGATTCCTCAGAACCGCAGGCCGGGCCGAGCTGGCCCCCCGCACGCGCGCCGGCCGGCGCTGTTCCCACAGGGGCCCTCTCTGGGGCAGGTCTTTGTCATAGTATTTGACGACAAACTAAGGCCACCAAGACCCAGCTTGCGGCAAACTTCCATTCCTCCCGCCTGGACGCACGGGGCCCGCTGGGCCGGGAAAGAGCGCATGGGCACTGACCCAGTGTCAGGAGCGACGCTGGTGCTGGCCTTCGCGGTCCCCTCCCCTCGGCTTCCTCGGGCCACGTGTGACAGACCCTCAGCTCCTCCAAGACATTTTGCACTGTGGTGACCGTGTGGCATTTGTCCTGTTACAACAGAGGCTCAGACTCAGGAGTGTGCATAGACGCACGCACACACACACACGCGCACACACACACACACACGCACACACATGCATACGCGCACACATGCACACGCATGCACACACATGTACACATACACACATGCACATGCACGTACACACATGCACATACGCACACACATGTACACATACACACATGCACACACATGCATATGCACATACACGCATGCACACACATACACACATGCACATATACACACACGCACACACACGCACACACATACACACACGCACACACGCACACATACACACACAATACACACATGCACACACACATGCACACACACACACAATACACACATGCATACGCACAGGCGCAATGCATAAACACAATGCACGTGCACTCACACACATGTGCACGCACATGCACACACGCATGCACACAAAGCACAGGCGCACACACAGAGACACACACACATGCACAGACATGCAGGCAGCATTCTGCACACATCATCTCAGGACAAGCCCGACCCCGCACGGCTGGCACGGGAGACATGAGCCCGGCTCTCATGCATGTCCGGGATCCCCAAGACCACAGGTGGCTCCACGACTGAGCGTGGGTCAGAGGCTGTGGGGACAGAAGCCCCTCGCCGAGCTGAGACCCCGTGCCCTGGGATTCTGAGCGGCAGTAGCCGGTCAGCCCCAGGCCGGTCCTCAGGCTGGAGGAAACAAGGCTGCTGTCCCCACGTACAGGGACGGGGGACGGTCACCTCCCCACCACGGTCACTTCTCTTTCCGCGGTCACGCTGACCCACGTGTGGCTCACAGGGCTGTCCCGGCTCTCGGGCACCAGCCCTGCCCCGCAGCCACACAGGCCCCCGCCGGCCGCCGGGCAGTCTCCATCTGAGGCGCGGCACCTCTCAAACCTCAGCTTCCTCTTCTGCAGCGTGGGGACAATGTTTGTTCTGCACAGCTGCCATGGTGACCGAGTCAGGACGAGCAGGGGCACGGGTCCCTGGGCCCGGGCGCACCCTCGTCTGAGCACACACACACACACACACACACACACGTGCGTGTGCCGATGTGTGCAAACACGCCAGGGAGGGGCCCCTCCAGGCTGGACGCCGTCCGGCCTCCCGGCCACCTTCCCATCCCCCGCTTGGGAACATGCACGGCACTCAGGGTGAAGCGGGAGGAGTGGGGGTGCTGGGGTTCGCGGTGAGCCTCGGGGTGCAGGCACAGCCCCGCGCCCTCCCTTCTGCTCTCTGCGGGTCGAGCCCTGGGGCCCGGCGTCCTTCCCTGGGCCCTGGAGACGGGACGCCCGACCGCAGGGCGGGTGTGAGGCTGAGGGACGTGGGACAGCAGGTGCTGGCTTCCCCTGCACAGCGTCCTGAGCCCTGCCTGGCAGCGGGAGGCGGTGCTGGCTGACTGCACACAGCACCGGACCCGTCGCCCACAAGGCATGTCCCGCTGGTTCTGGCTGCTGACAGCTCCGTCCAGCCTCGGTTTCCCCACTGGCTCCCCACGGTCCTATCCCTCACCATGGCATGGGGCTACGCGCCCTGCCTGCCGGCCGAGCTGCGGTGACGAGGACAGGGCCTTCCCTGGGGAGCGACAGTGACCGTGCTCAGCTGCCTCCATGGCCAGCAGGGCCCACTGAGACCCCAGGGGACCAACCCGCTCCCCACCCCATGTCCCACCCGTGTAAGCCACAGATGAGCAACCTTCCTGGGCGCAGGAGTGGGGAGCCCCACCCCACAGGGGCCTGGTGAGGGGCGCAGCCCTGACACCCCGGGCTCTCCCAGGGCTGAGCATGTCCACGCGTGTCCGGGGATCCGGCGTGAGTGGGCAGGGTCCGGAGGTCCCCCACAGGCCCTTGGACTCCAGAAGCAGGAGCGGCTGCATGTGCTGGCCCCTTGGGCACGCTGTGCCCGTGACTTCCTGCTCTGCTCCCGCCCCCCGGGGCTTTCCCCTCTCCCAACGAGGGAAGACCCCTGCCCTCGCCCGGGATGGGCTCTCGCCAGGGTGGGGACTTTGGGGCTCACTGTACTCCCTAGAGACAAGTGAGAGGGGCCAGGCCCGCGGCCCCACAGCCCTGGAGCGAGGCTGGGGACATGGTGGGTACAGACCCCCTGAGACCCCTGCCATAGCTCCTCTGGGGGCCCCGCGGGCTGGCCCTGTGCCCCAGCAGCCCCCCGCAGCCTGGATCTGCAGCTGGCACACCAGGGTGAGCCCCGTGGCCCAGCCCACGGCCCTGCGGCAGCCCCTGGGGGCAGCGCTGGCCCCAGCACAGGCCACCCTCCCCGACCTCCTCTCCAGGACCCTCTGTGCTGGGGTGTGCAGACCCTGCACGAGGCTCCCCACCCTGCCCCCACTAGACCCTCCACGGTCCAGGCATCCTGCAGGAGGCCCTCCCCTGGCCGCTGCCGGCCCCCTGGCTGACCCTGGCTGCCCGCTTTGTCCCTTAGCCCTGGGCCCCCGGGAGCAAGGCTGCCCCTACAGGCAGGTGGCTGAGACCTCCGCCAGCCCAGGGGAGACCCCTGGGCCATTCCTGGGGGGAAGCCCGGCCTCAGAGGCAGCCAGCTCTGACTCTGCAGCCGCACGGCAGAGTACAAACAGCTGTGGGGTCCAGCAGGGCCGGGCACCCGCGTCTCTGCTTGGGTCCCGCCTCCGGACTCGGGGGGCACTTCTCGGCCCCTCCCACAGGCGAGCGAGGGTGTGCTGGGTGGGCGGAATCTCACTTCCCTCCGAGTTCAGGGTAAGAGAGGCCAGGCTTGCCGCGGGGAGGGGGGAAGTAAAGTGGGGGGCGTGGGGGAGGGGCGGCACACTGTTTCCTGTGCCTTCCCGCTCCCTCCGCCTCCCCCTGTCCTCCCAAAGGCATCAGTGTCCCTGCTCAAGGCAGCGGCTTCCGTTTCTCGGGCGCTGGGGCAGAGTTGGTCACCCCCGTGGAGCAGCCACACACACAGGGGACGAGGCTCCAGGCCTGGTGGCTGACGTGCTCCCCACCGGGAGACCAGTGACCCAGGCCGTGGTTCCTTTCTCCTTCGGGGACGGGGGCTTGTCTGCTGTGGCCTCCTTCTCGGGGTCCTGTGGCTGCCACGTCAAATACCACAGGCTGGGGGCTCAGAGCAACACAAACATGTCCTTTCCCAGCTCCAGAGGCTGGAGGCCCCGATCCGTGCTCGTGTCCGCAGCGCTGTGCTCCCGGAGGCTCCCGGGCTGGTCCTCCCTGCCCCTCCCAGCTGTCTGCGGCCCCGGGGGGCCCTTGGCTCCCACCCACCCGACCGCATCGGGTCACCCCTCCATACGCATCCGAGTGCGCCCTCCGCGCAAGGACACGGGTCCTGGCGGGTGCAGGCTTCTCCAAGTGACAGAGGGTGACGCGCTCCCACCTGCCCACGCTCGGGGTCGGGTTAGGTCTGCCTGCGGGAGTGAGCGTTAGGACTGCGGCGTTTCATGTTGGGGGGACGCAATCGAGCCCACGGTCCCCTCCTTCTTACTAAGAAGGGGCGAATGAAACCCCATCAGAAACGGGGCTCGTCTCCCAGGCTGCTCGGGGCAGGTGTCTCGGGTGCAGGGAGGGCCTCCAGGGAGCCTGCCGCGTCCTGGGGGCGGGGGGCTGGCTGCTGGGGGTGGGGTGGCGCTTGCCGGTCCCCACCTCTGAGCTCTGGGACAAGGGGCCTCGCGTCCATGTGCCGCCTGCAAAATGGGCAGGGCCGGAGGCTCGGGGGCCGAGGCAGCTCTCGGGTCTGCAGCCACAGAACCTCTGGCCCCCCAAAAGGGAAGGAAGAGGGGGGCGGGCCCTGTGTCCTGCGGCCCCTCTCCACGAGACCCCGTGGAGATAAAGCCTCTGCTTCCGGCCTCCCCAGCGGATGGGGCTCCGGGCCTGCGGAGCTTGGAGGGGGACCCCAGGAACAGAAGGGGGAAGAACGTGGCCTGCCCAGCCCTGGGGAAGGCCCACGGCCCCCGCGTCCCTGCACCGGGCGGGCCACCGTGCCCACCGCCCGTGCTGGGGCGGCTGCTCCCTCCCCAACAGGCCCTCTGCAGGCACCACCCCGTGCCAGCTGACACCAAGGGCCAGGCGAGGGGAGAGGTGACCTTACACCACCTCGGCACGGGGGGCCTCAAGGGTCAGCCCTGCCTCGGCCCCTCCCCACGCCCCTCTCTGACCTAGAGCTGCCCGTGCCCTGAGCCCCCAGGGGCCGACGGCTCACGGGCCCGTGCGGGGTGAAGCGCGCTGCCTGACTCAGGCAGGCAGACTGGTGCGCTGTCATGTCTATTTCAGGAAGATTAATTACACCCCACACGGAGCGGGGACTCGCTCATCAAATGTCTCCAGCGTGCTGGCCCAGAGCGCCACAGCACAGCCCGCCTGCAGCTCGGGGCGCCGGGGGCAGGCGGGCAGGCCCTCCGGCAGCCCCGGGGGTCGGGGGCTCCAGGCCCTGCCAGCCAGGCCCCTCCCCTGCTATCCACCCACCACCCTCCACCCGGGGAGCCCACGGGGTAGCTGAGCCAGCCAGTTCCCGCCGGGAAGGGCCCGGGCTGGCACTGCCTGGGGCACTGGGCTGGCGCTGGCCTGCCCGTGGAGGCGTTGAACCTCAGAGGCCCAGGTGGCCCACGGCTGGGCAAGGCTGGCCCCGCGCTCATGTGGATGGCTGTCCCCACCCCAGAGTCTCAGGGCTTCTGGTGGCCCAGCAAGAGGAGATGGACAGCAGGAACGTCCAGGGACCCGGGCTCCGCCTTCCCCACCCGGCGGGAGCAGAGACACACCCTGGCATCCAGGTCACAAACAGCCCGGACGAGCTCCGTAGTGACAGATAGCAGTGGCTGGTTTGCCTGGTGTCCCGGCGCCACTCTCTGCCGGCGCCTGCCCTTGCCGGTTCCCAGACGGCCCGGGGCCACTCTGCTGTCATCCCCGAGGCAGGGAGAGGAAGAAGGGGCTGGAGAGGTGACAGGCCGGCCAGGCGCAGAGCGTGCAGGGAGCCTCGGTGCCCTCAGCCACCCGGCTCTGCGGCCGTGTGGGTGGGCGGGCCCCGCGGGTGGCCGGGCGGCCACGTGCCGGGCACAGAGCTCATGGGGAGGAGGACTCGCTGGTCCCCAGTGAGTCTCGGGGTCTGCGCCCCTCAGTGAGGGCTGGGCTTAGCTCGTGGCTTCCAGACGTCTGTCATTTTTGTAGTCATAAAAATAAACCTCATACGATCGCCGCTCCACCAAGCGCAAGGAAAGCGGGCAGCTTCGTCGAGGTCCACGGCCTCCTGGCGTGCGGGGTGGCCGCGGGGCCACGGCCTGACCGCCGGGAGCAGGGCCGAGGGGCGTGCGCTGCATCCCTGTCCCCGTGGAGGCACGATGGAGCAGTCAGGCCACGGTCCACTGCTGTCCCAAGCCATGTGCAAATATAACCTCAGCGTGGACCACAGGGGTGCACACAGAAGCTGCAGGCATGAACCTTCTGGAAGGAACCACAGACGTGGGGCAGAGGGTTTCTCAGACAGGACACAAACACTCTAATCTTAAAGGATAAATAACAGGTTGGACTTTATAAAAATTAAAACCTTCAATTACACTCCTCAAGTGAAAGGCAAGCCACGTGGGAGAGATATTCTGTGTGTGTACCTGTATGTCTAGGTATCGGTATATGTGTACACATGTATATATATGTACATCTATGTGTGTGTTCACTATGTGCACACACAAACACGCAGCAAATCCACTTATACGCAGAATAAAGAACTTGTATGACTCACGAATTCAAACAACCCAATTGAAAGTTGTCAAAGACTTAAATGAATTTGAAAATCAGAGCAGCCGATAAGCGCATCAACAGATGCTAGACATCACCAGTCATCAGGGAAACGCAAGACACAGTGGCAGCAGGGAGCCCTGTGGGCTGCCAGAGCGGCCGACACCACGCGGTGCGGGCGGGGGCGGGGACAGGGACAGGGGGAGCAGCTGGAGCGCTCGTGGGCTGCGCGGGGAACCGAGGCTGGTGCGGGCGCTTTGGGCGACAGCCTGGCGCTCTTTATGAAGCTGACAGCTGCCATGCCATGCGATGTGGCCGTTGCATTTCCACCTCTGTCACCCAAGAGAAACAAAACACAACCACAGACACGCATGCGCACGCACACACACACACACACACATGCACATGCACACACACATGCGTGCACACACATACGCACATGCACACACATGCACACACGTGCATGCGCACACATGCACACACGCACACATACATACGGGTGCGCGCACACACGCACATGCACACGCACACATGCATGTGCACACACACATGCACACACACATGCAGATGCGCGCACACACATGCGCACACACTCACATGCACACACATGCGCATGCACACATATACGCACATGCACACACGCACATGCACACACACATGCGCACGTGCACACATACGCACATGCACACACACGCACACATACACACATGCGCGCACACACACACACACATGCACGCACGTTCGTGCCAGCAGCACTGGTGACAGCCCCAAGCTGGAAACGGTGCAGACGTCCGTCCACAGGTGAGGGGGCGAGCGAACGGCCCGTCCACACGGGGACCTCCACTCAGAAGGGCTGAACCAGTGACGCGCACAGCCCCTGGACAAGCCTCCTGTCGCTGTGCCAGTGACAGACACACGGTGTGGCCATTCGCAGGAAACTGCAGAACCCAGGCTCGCCCACGGTGACAGAAGGCAGGCCATCAGCGGCCCGGGGTCAAGAGGGCAGCAGGGGCCGTCGCAAAGGGCCGGGGGGCTTC